>QPMI01000335.1:0-49322 GCA_004431415.1 Cyanophora paradoxa | reverse complement strand
AGTCGTTCGCCAGCGACCAGACGCACACCTGCCCGCCGTCCCCGGCTCGGGCTCCCGGCCTGGGGCGGGGCGGGGCGGGGCGGGGCGGGCGGGCGCACGGTGGCGTCGAGGCCGCCCGAGGCGAGGAAGCGGCCGTCCGGGGCGAAGGCGACGCAGGCGGCGGCCGCCCCGTGCGCCGAGAGCGTCCGCAGCCGCCCCGACGTCCGCGCGTCCACCAGCTCCACCGTCCCGTCCCCGCACGCTGCGCCCCGCGTCGCCCGCGCGCCTCGCCGCGGGGCGCGGTGGCGGGGCGGGGCGGGGCGGACCGGCGGCGACGGGGAGGGCGTTGGGCGGGCACCAGCGCGGCTGGCCGGGCAGGGGCGGGCAGGCGGCGATCGCGAGGACGGGCGCGAGCGGGGCGCCGTCGGCGCCGGGGCCCGAGACGGGGCGCCCGCTGCTGGAGCCGACGTCGTGCACGCTGCGCGCGCCGGCGCTCAGCGCGGAGAGGGCGGGGCGGCGGGGCCGCGACGCGCGCGCACGTGAGGCTGGCGCCGGTGAGCGGGTCGGGCCGCCGCAGGCCACGAGGCAGCGGGCGCCGGGCCCGCGAAGCAGATCGAGGCCGGCGGCACGGGCGACTGCACCAGGCTGAAGGCCGCCCGGACTCCACGTCGTACAGCTGCGCGCCGCGGCGCCGTGAGGGGAGGGCGGAGGGCGGGCCGGCAGGGGCGCGGGGGCGGGCGCACGACGATGCCGCCCGAGTCGTACGCGGCGGCGACGCTCGACTCGTCGGCCGACCAGCAGACCGCCCGCACGCCCCCGCGCGCCCCGAGGCCGGCCGGTCCACCGCCGTCGGCGCCCCGCCATCTCGGGGGCGGCCGCAGCGCCCGCGCCGTCCGCCCCGACGCCAGCGAGATGAGCCGCAGCTCGCCCTCTGCCGCCCCGCGTCTCAGCCCGGCGCCGCCGGGGCGGGCGGCGGGGGGGGGGGGGGGGGGGGGGGGGCGGGACCTCGTCGCCGATGCAGAGGAGCTGGCGCTTCTCGGCGGCGGCGCCGCAGGCCGCCCGAAGCCGCTCGAGGCCCGCGCCGCCTCCCGCCCAGCTCCCCACCAGCACCGTCCGCCCCGCCGGCACCTGCCGCCGGCTTCAGCTCGGAGCGGCGGGGCGGGGCGGGCGGGGCGGGGCGGGGCGGGCGGGGGCGCACGCTGCGGGCGCCGCGGCGGGCGCCGCGGCGCGGGGCGGGGCGGGGGCGTCGCCGGGATCGGCGGCGAGGGCGGCAAAGAAGAGGCGGCCGTCCTCGGAGCAGGCGAGGGAGAGGGGCGGCGCGCCCGTCGCCACGCGCCCACCGCCGCCCCCGAGTTCAGGTCGAAGAGCACCACGCTCTCCCCGTCTGCACGGGGCCCCGTCAGGCCCGCCTGCCGACCCCGCAGGTCCGGCAGCGGCGCGGCATGCGCACCGGCGACGAGGATGAGGCCGCCGCGCCAGGAGACGGCCCACGCGCGCCGCGTCGCCGCCGCCCGCTCCATCGCCGGGTCCGCTGCAGCCGCGTCGGGCGCGGCAGGAGCGGGAGGGGATCGGGGCGGGCGGACCCTCCTCGGCGTCGGGGCCGCCGGGCCCGGGGAGCGGCGCGGGGCGGGCGGGGGCAGGGGCCCACGGACGCGCGAGCCGCCGCGGTTGCCGTGCAGGAATTCGCCCGAGAGGGCCTGCCGGGGCGGGGCGCGCCGGCGGGCGAGAGTCAGGGCGCGGCGATCCTCGGGACGCTTCCTTCTTCGGGGGCGAAGCGCACGTTCCAGAGGGCCCAGGAGCCGTCCCGGCGACGGTGATGGCGAAGCGCCCGTCGGGGGAGACGCCGGCGCCGCCCACGGGCGCCTCGTGGAACCCTGCCGGGAGGCTGAGCAGGCGCGGGGCGGGGAGCGGGGCGGATGGGCGGGCGGGGGCACCGGCGAGGGCGGCGCGGGGGCGGGGAGGCGGGGTCCCAGACGAGGGCGCGGCGCTCGTCGCCGGCGGCGGAGACGAGCACGCCCATGTCCCGCGAGGCGTCCACCCCCGACACCTGCCCGCCCGCCCCGTCGGCCCCGCCCCGCCCGCTTCGAGGAGGGGAGGGGCGGGGCGGGGCGCACCCAGGCCTCGCCCCCGAGGTCCTCCCGCCCGAAGACGGCGGAACGGCCGGCGTGCGGGCCCGCCACGTGCGAGAGCCGCACCGTGTTGTCGTACGACCCTGCCCGCCCCGCCGCGTGAGCGGGCGCGGGCGGTGCGGGGGGGAGGGGCGGGGGCGCGGGGCACCGGAGAGGAGGGCGGCGCCGTCGTCGGAGAGGCGGAGGGCGTGCACGGGGACATCGGGTGCCCGCCAGCGTCGCCACCTCCCGCCCCTGCCCGAGCGTCAGCGGGGTGGAGGGGAGGCCGAGGCGGGGCGGGGGCGGCGCACGCTCTGGACGTCCCAGACGCGGAGGGTGCCGTCCTCGCACCCCGCCGCCACGGCGCGCCCGTCCGCCGAGATCGCCACCGACGTCACCACGGGGGCCCCGGCGGGGCCTGCCGCCGCCGCAGCGTCAGCGCGAGCGCGGGCGGGGCGCAGGGGAGGGGGGAGGGCGGCGGGCCTCGATGGCGGACTGGCCGTACTCGTCGGGGGCGGGCAGACGACGAGGGAGCGGACGGTGCGGCCCGTCGCCGCGTCCGCGACGGTCACGCTCCCGTCCGCGCACGCCAGCGCCATCACCTGCGCACGCGCGCGCGCTCGCTCGGCGGGCTCGCGGCGGGGCGGGGGGCAGCGGCGGGGCGGAGGGTACGGGGCGTCGCGGGCGAGGGCGAGGCGGAGGAAGGGGGCCCCTCGACGGTGACGGGGAGGCGCTCGCCGAGCTCGGCCCCCTCCAGCTTGGCCTCCCGCAGGTCCGCCGCTGCAGGCACGCGGCCGCGAGGCAGGCCCGCGAGAGGTCGGCCCCCCGCAGGAGCGTCCCCTCCATGATCGCCCCGGAGAGGTCCGCCCCCGCGAGGCGCGCCCCGCTCAGGTCGCAGTTGGAGAGGGGCACGCCGGCCGCCGCCAGCACCGAGGCGAGGGCCGCCCCGGGGCCCCCCGAGGGCGCCGCCGCCGGCTGGCCCCGCCGCTTCAGGGCGAGCACGAGGTCGTCGTCATCGCCGCCGCCGCCGCCGCGGACCGAGCGCGACGAGACGAGCGCGTCGAGGAGCACCTGAGAACGAGAGCGGCGTGAGGAAGGGAAGAGGGCGGGAGATGGAAAGCGGGGGGCACCCGCTGGAGGGCGGTGTCCTCGCGGGCGCGGTCGGCAAGGAGGCGGATGGCCCCCGCGTCGGCCGCGCAGTCGAGCCGCGCGAGGAGCGCGAGGGCGCGCCGGGGCCGCCCGCTGCCCTTGTGGCGCGAGGCCAGCGAGCGCAGCGCAAAGTCCGCGAGGAAGAAATCCAGCAAACCCCTGCGCCGGGAGGAGGTCGGGCGGCGCGGCGGGCGGCGCGGCGGCGGCGGGCGGGCGGGCGGGCGGGCGCACGTGTGGGGAAGGCGACGAAGAGCCAGGCGCCCATGGGCCCGCGGCCCCGCGCCAGCGGCGCCACCGCCACGGCCGCCGCCGCCGCCGCCGCCACCGCCGCCGAGGCAGAGGCCGACGCCGGCGCGGTGCCGAGCAGCTGGGACCAGAGGCGGGCGCGGCCGTCCACGCCGGGCCGGCGGGGGCGAAGGAGGCGTGGCCGGCGACGGGGGCGGGCCCGCCGCGGACGCCGACGCCGAGTCGGGCGAGGACGGCGGCGGAGAGATCGTCCGCCGACTGCGACGGGAAGCGCCGCTCCGAGGCGCCCCCGCCCCGCAGCGCCGCCGCCGCCCGCCCGCACAGCCGCCGCACCGCCCGCAGCACCGCCGCCGACGAGGCCGAGGCGCCGGCCGCCCCGCGGGGCCCGGGCCGCCGGGGAGGGACCCCCCGGCGCCGGCCTCGTCGGCGGCGCCGCCCAAGAGCTTGGTGCGGATGCGGTCCTCCACGTAGTACATGTGCACCTCGTACGGCCCGATCTGCCCCCCCGCCCCGCTGTGAGCCCCGGGCCGGATGGCGGGGCGGCGCGGGGCGGGGCAGGGCGCACGGGGCCGCGGGGGGCGGGCCCGGAGTAGGCCTGCTCGATGGTGGGGAGCGCGGTGGCGGCCATGACGAGGAGGAGCGGGTTGCGGGCGAGGCACTCGAGCCCCGGGATCCGCTGGATGCGCTGCAGGATCGGCACCCCCGCGTTCGGGTTCGGCGGCGGCGCCCGCGGCGGGGGCGGCGGGCGCGGCTCCCCCAGCTGCCCCCGGGCGTCAAGAAAGAAGGGGTAGAAAGAAGGGCGGGGCGGGGGCGGACGAGCTGGCTGGAGGAGGAGTCGATGGAGTCGTGGCGCTGGATGGGGGCGGCGGCGGCGGCGGCGGCGAGGCGGGCCTCGACGACGGCGAGCAGGCGGGCCGCCTGCGCGCGGTCGAGGGGCCGCAGGTGCAGCTCCGCCAGCAGCCGCGTCTGCGTCCCCTGCGGCGCGAAGAGCGCCCGGTAGTCGGGCCCCAGGCTCGCCAGGTACTCCGTCCGGCACGCCACCTGCCGCCCCGCCCCGCCCCGCGTCGGCGAGAGGCGGGCGGGGCGGGCGGGGCGGGGCGAGGGGCGGGGCGGACGACGGCGCAGAGGCCCCAGGGGCGGACGAGGGCGTCCCAGAGGTTCTCGCGCAGGCGCCCCTCGTCGAAGCAGTCCACCAGCAGCACGAAGTTGTACCGCGCCTGCGCCTCCCGCGCCCGCTCCTCCTGCCGGGCGGAGGAGGAGGAGGAGGGGCGCGTCGGCGGCCGGCGGGGCGCGGCGGGGCGGGGAGGCGGGGGGGTACCGAGAGATTGAGGGCCTCGAGGGCCTCGCGGAGGGGCGCGGCGCCGCCGCCGGAGCCGGCGCCGGCGCGCATGGAGACGTAGAGGGGCACGGGGTTGGCGCCCCCGGGGCTCCACCCCTCCCAGAGGGCCCGGTGGAGGCGCTGGAGGGCGGAGGACTTGCCGGCGCCCGAGGGCCCCGCCAGGAGGACCACCTTGGGCGCGCTCGCCGGGTCCCCCAGCTGGTTCAGGTTCCCGTTCACCACGTTCAGCGCGAACGCCACCTGCGGGGGGGCGGGGGCGTCAGAGGGGCGAGGGGCGGGGGTGGGCAGGGGCCGGGCGCGCCGCGTCGGCGGGGGAGGCGCAAGGGGCGGGGGGGCCGGCGGGGGTGTCCAGGTCGCCCTCGAGCTCCGAGGCCGCCATGAGGGCGGCCGGGCCCGGCGCCGGCCCGTTGCAGTCCAGCGCGTCCGCCATCAGCGGCACGTACGTCTGCCCGGGGCGACGAGTCGGCCTCGGCGCCGGCGCCGGCGTCGGGGGGCGGCCCGAGGGGCGAGCCGCGCGCACCTGGTCCCGCCCGACGCCCGTCCCGTAGAACTCCTCGCGCGCAAAGTCCAGCGCCTGCGCCGAAAGTCAGTGGGGAGGGGGGGAAGGGGCCGCGCGGGCGGGTGCGGGACCTCGTCGACGTCGCTGAAGTGGGTGGCGCCGGGGAGGCGGCCGAAGCGGGCGCGGGCGGCGCGCACGAAGTCGACCCCGCCGCCCACGCTCTCGATGGCGCAGGCGGGGGACGACGTGTGCACGGGCAGCGCGTCCAGCGCCGCCCCCGCCGCCCCCGCCGCCCGGCCCCCGCGGCGCGCGCCACCTCGGCCCTGAAGGCGGCGGCGGCGGCGCCCGAGGTGCTCTGCTGCTGGAGGCTGCGGAGGAGGTTGCGGGCGGCCTTGCGGCGGCGGCCGTCCGGGTGGCAGCCGAGCTCGACGAGGGCGTGCACGGCGGCCGCCAGCAGCGCCGGCGAGTCCCCCGCCGTGCGCGCCAGGCTCGCCAGCCACTTGGCCGCCCCGCTGAACACGTGGTACTCGGGGGCGGAGGCGGCGAGGATCTGGAAGCGGCCGGCGAGCCAGGGCCCGAGCGGCGTCGTGGCGAGGAGGCGGCCCAACGAGGGCTCCCCCAGCAGGATCTCCACCTGCGCGCCCGCCCAGCCCGCTCGCCCCTGCCTCGGGCCCTCCCCCGGAGGCGGGGGCGGGGGCGGGGGCGGGGGCGGACCTGGGCGGTGCGGCCGCGGTCCAGCAGCGCCTTGATGAGGCGCGCCGCGGCGTACCACTCCCGCCCCTGCGCCGGCTCGGAGCGCTCGGTCGGGCGGCGGCGGTCTCCCGGGGCGGGGGGCGGGGCGCACGGGCTGGGGCCTCTCGCCGGGGCCCGGGGCGGGGACCTGGTCCTTGAGGCCCCCCGGCGCCAGCTGCGAGATCGTCGCCGCCGCGAACGGCATCGAGAGCGGCTGCGGCGCCGCCCGCTGCGCCCCGCCGCCTCGTCAGCGAAGCGGAGCGGGCGGGGCGGGGCGGGGCGGGCCTGGTCCGGGGAGCGCGGCTCGGGCCCGTCGAGGAGGAGGCAGCAGTCGAGGAGGGCCCCCGGGGGGAGCTGCACGACGGACTGCACCGCGTCCTGCATCCCCGCCAGCCGCACCGCCGCCCCCACCCCCACGTTCACGTGCACCGCCGCGTTCCGCAGCGCCTGCCGCCCCGCCCCCCGGCCCTCAGCGCTGGCGGGGCGGGGAGCGGGCGGGGCGCCGGGGACCTGGTCAAAGGAGGGGAGCCCTGGACGGGGCGGCCGCCGGCGGCGGACTCGGCGGCGAGGAGGGCGAGGTCGCGCAGGGCCTGCGCGCGTACGCCGCCTCGCCCTGCAGCGCCCCGCACGCCGCCGGCACCCGCGAGGCCGCCGCGCCTCCGCCGCCGCGCCGGAGCCGGAGGCCTCGGCATCGCGCAGGAGGCGTCGACGCCGGAGAGGGCGCCGGCCTCGGCGCAGCACTGCGCGATCGTCGCCGCCCCGTGCGCGCCGTCGCCCCAGGCCCTCCAGCAGCTCCCCCGCCGCTTGCAGCACGAAGACCGGCGTCAGGTCGTACGCCTGCTTCGGGGGGCCCCCGCCGTGCTGCCCCGCCGCGACGCCCCCGGCCCCGCGGCGGCCCCCGGGGCGTGCCCGGCGGCGGCGAGGGGCTCCTCCTCCTCCTCCTCCTCTTCCTCCTCGGCGGCGCCGGGCGGGTCCTCCTCCCACTCCCCCGAGCCGCCCAGCGAGTCGGCCATGCCGGCCGCCCGCAGCGCCGCCCGCGCCTGGCTCGCCGCCGTCGCCGACGCCGGAGCCGCCCCGAACGCCCGCCGCAGCATCGCCTGCCGGCCCCGTCGGAAGCCGCCGTGGCCGGGCGGGGCGGGGGCGGGGAGGACGGGGCGGGGCGCACGAGGACGGCGGAGGAGACGGCGTAGACGGTGCCCTCCTCGACGGCCCCGGGCCACGAGTGCTGCAGCGCCTGCGGCCGCGACGCGCACCAGCCGCTCAGCGGCCCCCGGGCTGGCAGCCAGGGCTGGCGGGGGGGCGGGGGCGGCACCAGGCCGAGGGCGGCGACGGGGGCCCAGGAGAAGCAGGGGCTCCCCGGGGGCGCGTCCAGGAACGGGAGGACGCCCTTGGCGAGGAGCAGCAGCAGCACCTGCGCCCCGCCGCCCGGCTCGGCCCGGCGCGGCGCGCCGGGAAGCAGGGGGCGGGCGGACGCGGTTGGTGAGGGGGATGTTGCGGGCGGTGACGAGGGCGGCGAGCTCGAGGCACTCGGCCGCCGAGGGCGCCGAGAGCCCCGCGAACTCGTCGCACAGGCTGCCGCCACCGCCTCAGCCGCCGGCGCGGCGGCAGCGAGGGCGGGGCGGGGCGGGGCGGGACGGGGCGGGGCGGGGCGGGGGCGGGACCTGCTGGCGAGGGCGAGGAACTCGCCGTTGTCGCGGACGTCGCGGGCGCAGGCGGCGAGGAACGAGGCGCGCGTGATGTTGTCCAGCTGCACCGCCGCGTCCGGCGGCAGCGACCGCGAGGGCGACTCCCACACCGGCGCCTCCGCCAGGCGGAAGAGGGCGGGGCCCGTCGGGATGGGCACCAGCGCGTCCTCCCGGAACTGGTGCCCGTCGGCCGGGGCGAAGCTGACGACGGTCTGCGGGTCGGGCGGCGACTCGGGCGGCATCGCGTGCCTCGCGCTCGCCCTCCGGGACGACGGCGTCGCGCTCGAGGCGCCATCGAGCGACGGGCGGCCCTCATTCGACGTCCGGTTCCCGCCGGACTGCGCGCGCGCCGCTCGGCGGGGTCGGGGGCGGCGAGGTGGCAGGATGAGCGAGGAAACGGGGCGCACGGTCGGGTCGCCGCCGGTCTCCTCGTCGTCGGACTTGACCTCGTCCGTGGAGAGCCGGAAGTGCACCAGGCGGAAGCACCTCATCCACAGGTCCCGCTCCCCCTCCGACTCGGCGTACAGCGCAAATTTCCGCTCCGGCAGGTCGACCTGCGCCGCGCCGCGCTCGCCGCGGCCCCGCGGCCGACTCGGGAGGGCTCGCGCGCACCCGAAACCCGAACTTGCCGCCCTTCGGGTTCGCGATGGGCCGAATGATGCACTTCGACGTTTCCGGGTATGAGTAGCTCTTCTGCTTCGACTGCTCGGCACGTCGCGCCCCAGTCAGCCTCGAGACTGGTTCGGCGCACGGGCTCGGCGCACCTCTTTCTTGGACCCGTACGCGAGCTTGTCGAAGTATATGTGCACATATCGCTTCCTCCAACCTAGCATCTTCTTGACAAACAAGTATCCGCCATACGGGACCGACGCCTCGAAGCCGGGCGACATCGGCACTCCGCCGCCGTCCGGAAAGTCCGCGTTTTGAGGCCCCATTGTTGAGATGGAAGGCTGCTGGTGTCTGCGCCGCAGACTGCACGAAGCGGCCGCACCTAGCTACGATCTGAGCCGGCGATCCGAGGCGGCTCCTTGCAGCTCCTCCGAGCCGCGGGCAGTCGATCCGACGAGCTGCGGGCAGTCGATCCGGACAGCAGAGCCTAGCAACAATCGGGCTTGCTCATCACGAACACTGGCGCCGCCGCTAGGTACTCTGCCCGAAAACTGGGTACGTTGCTTTAGAAGGCTGTCTTACCCCCCTCCCCCTCCCCCCCCCCCCACTAGCGCTAGCGCTACGCTTGCACGCGCTAGAGCTAGCGCTCGCGCAGCTTTCCTTGAGCTCGAGTGGCCATATACTAGTACTAGTACATTGCAGCTACATGCATGCGGCGCCGGCCCTGCCGACCACAGCTGCGCGCAGCTCAACGGCTGTGCTTCTTGCCGCAGTACTGCGGCAGCTGGCTAGCGAATGTCTTCTTCATACGCCCCCCCGCGCGCATGCGCAGGCGCAGCACGCGCTGATGTAAAGAGCTCGAGGAACACTTTCGCTCGGATCGATATCCAGCCTGGCAGTCGCCAAGACGAAGGCGGCTCGCGCTCGCGGGGCGGGGGCCGGGGCCGGGGCGCTAGAGGACGCGGATGACGCGGAAGTTCTTCTTGCCGGTGCGGACGATGGCGATGGAGCCGTCCACGAGGTCCCCCTCCCCCACCACCTGCTCCGCCGCCGTCACCTGCGCGTCCCGCCAGCCCCACATCCCTCAGCGACCAGCGCGGCGCGCCCGAGGGCCCCGGCCGGCCGGCGGGCGGGACCTTCTCGTTGTTGAGGTAGAGGCCGCCGTTCTGGATCAGGCGCCGGGCCTCGCCTGCCGGCGGCGGAGCGGGGCGGGGCGCGGTCGGCGGCGGGGTCGGGGGCGCGGGCGCGGGAGGTGGGCGGAAGGCGGGGGTCACCCTTAGAGGGGCAGGCCTTGGCGGCGGCGACGACGGAGACGACGTCCTTGCCGACCACCTGCGCGGGGCGGCGTGAGGGGCGGGCGGCGGGGCGGGGCTGCCGCGGGGCGGGCGGGCGGGCGGGCCTGGTCGCGGGAGAGCTCGGCGGAGGGGACGTCCTTGAAGATGCCGAGGACCTCCTTGGCCGAGAGGCCCCGCAGGTCCTCGTTCCCTGCGCCCCGCCCCGCCCCGGCTCGTCCCCGCCGGCAGCGAGGCCGGGGCCGGGGCCGGGTCCGGGGCCGGGGCCGGGGCGCACC
The DNA here is from genome assembly GCA_004431415.1 of Cyanophora paradoxa. Classification (NCBI taxonomy): domain Eukaryota; class Glaucocystophyceae; order Cyanophorales; family Cyanophoraceae; genus Cyanophora; species Cyanophora paradoxa. The sequence continues at coordinate 39,406 of QPMI01000335.1, read as the reverse complement.
GAAGAGGACGTTGGTGGCGCGCTGGGCCTTCGCCACGCCGGCCTCCCCGTGGATCAGCCGCGTCACCTGCCGCCCCCCTCAGCGCCCCCGCCAAAGGCGCGCCCCGGGGGGAGGGGCGGGCGGGGGCCCCGGCTCGCCTGCTCGGCGAGGATGCGCTGCGCGTGCCGCTTCTCCGGCGCCTGCGCCCCGCGCCCCGCCGCCGCCGTCAGCGCACGGGGGCCCCGCTATGCTGGGCGGGGCGGGCCTGCTCGTGCTCGGCGATGATGGCGTCGATCTCGTCGAGGGGCAGGAAGGTGAAGACCTTGAGGAAGCGCCCCGCGTCCGCGTCCTCCGACCGCAGGAAGTACCTGCCGCCCCCGCTCGCCCCCCGCCCCGCCCCCCGCGGCCCGGCGCGGGGCGCACTGGAAGAGCTCGTAGCAGGAGGTCTTCTCCTCGTCGAGCCAGATGGCGTTGCCGGCCGACTTGCCGAACTTCTCCCCGTTCGCCGTCGTCATCAGCGGCAGCGTCAGCCCGAACGCCTCCGTCCCCGGCAGCACCTGCCCGCCCCGCCCCGCCCCGCATCGCCCCAGGCCGAGGCCGAGGGGCATGGGACGGCCAGGCTGCCTTCCGGATGAGCTCCGTGCCCGCCGTGATGTTGCCCCACTGGTCGCTCCCCCCGACCTGCCCGCAAAGTGAGGGGCCGCCGCGACGCCCAGGCCCGCGCCTCGGGTTCGAACCTGGACGCGGCAGTTCTCCGCCCTCGCCAGGTGCATGAAATCGTACGCCTGCCCCGCCCCGTCGGATGGCTGGGATGGGGGAGGGGTATAGGAAGATTGCAGGGGTACCTGGAAGATTTGGTAGGTGAACTCGGTGAAGGACATACCGCCCTGGTCGTGGCCCTCCTCCGCCTGCACCGGAGGGATCAGCGGGGTACCGTTCGGGGCGCGATTGGGGGAAAAGAGGGGAGGGAGAGGAGCGGGGGGCGGGGGGGGGGGGGGGGGAGGGGGGGGCGGGGGCGGGGGGCGGGGGGAGCGCGGGAGGTTGGAACCTGCTCCAGCCGGATCCGGACCGAATCCTTGTTGAGCATGGTAGAGAGGCTGCGCGGCCGGTGACGGGAGAAACGGCGGTGCGCGGATCCGAGCCCGCGCACCGGAAGTGCTTGCCGACCTCGCGGATGAACTGGACAACGTTCTTGTCCTCGTACCTGAGGGCGTACGCGTCAGCCGGAGGAGAGGGCACGCGCGAGAAGAGGGTCGTGCACCAGGACATGTTGTTGATGATCTTGGCGGGCTGGATGGCAACGCCGTCTGGGGGCGGGGGTCGGGGGGCGCGGGGGCGGGAGGGGCGGTGCTGGGTGCGGGGCACCGATGGTGCCGGGCTCGAACTTCATGAAGCGCGAGAGGTTCTCCTCGATGCCCCGCAGGTTCTTCTCGATCGTCTCCACCTGCCCCGCCCCGCCCTCTCAGCGCCGCTGGGCCGGGGCCGGGTCCCGGGGGAAGGGAGGGGGTACAGGGATGGCGCACCCCGAGCAGGTCGCGCTCGGTCTTGCGGCCCGAGGGGTCGCCGATGAGGCCCGTGGCGCCGCCGACCTGCGGGCGGCGGAGGCGGTCGGTCGAGGAGCGGGGCGGGGCGGGGGGGGGGGGGGGGGGGGGGGGGGGCGGGGCGGGCACGATGGCGATGGGCCGGTGGCCGGCCCGCTGGAAGTGGGCGAGCGCCATGATCGCCACCAGGTTCCCCAGGTGCAGGCTGCCCCGCCCGCTCGGAGGCCGGCCCCGCGCGACGCGGCGCCGGCGCTGCGAGGCGGGCGCGCCTGTCGGCGGTGGGGTCGAAGCCGGCGTAGACGGTGACGGGCTCGTCGCCGTTCAGCTTGGCGCCCATCTCTGCGTCCGTCAGCTGGAACACCAGGCCCCGCTCCTGCAGCGTCTTGATCACATCGATCTTGCTGCGCCGTGCTCGCGCCTTAGCTCCAGGTCCGCGATGACGCGAGCCGCGTGCGCAGGCGCTCGCTTCGCGCGGACCTGGAGCGCTTGGCCGCCGCAGGGGCGGCCGCGGAGGCCTGGACAAGAGTTCGCCGCGCCGCGCTCGAGCTACGCGCCGCGGCCGCGACGTTGACTGCGCCCGGCCGAGTCATGAGGGAGCGACGACGTGCGCGGGCCGGGAGGCTCTAGCTTCGCACCAGCTGCGACGCGACTCCCCAGGAACGCGCTGTGGCTAAGCACGGACACGGGACGCGGCGAGTACGAGAACCGGAGCTCGGGCCGAGCGGCGGCGGCGGCGGCGACGTGGCGGGGCGAGGCGTTGATGAGGCTGCGTGCCGCCGCACCGACGATATTCGACGCCGGTTGCCGGACTGCTGATGCGAGCATTGGGGACGGAGCGATGTACGCTGAGGCCGGGCACGCGCTCGATTGAGAGGCTGCGCGAATAAGTGCATTAGCGCATGCAATGCGAAGCGACCTGCGTGCTCGCGGGGGCGCCTCTCACCCATCAGCGCAGCGGTCCTGAATCTACGGGGGTTACCGTCCCGGATGAACGCACCATGTACCCCATTGCAGCTCGAGCGGCGCTGCTGCGCATGCCGGCGGATGTAATGAACACGCATGTTGATATCGATGCCGCAGTGCGCTTGGTCGTGGAGCCGACCGGCTGCGTTTCGGCACCCAGCGGCTGTACCCCAGAAGGCGATTGCGACGCGTACCCCAGCTAGCCAGGCAGGCGGGCGGCTGCCTACCGCCCAGGCCAGCGAGATGTCGGAGCTGGACGAGACATGGGTTTGTATAACACCCAACGCGCTGAAGCGCCACGTGCCGCTAGCTTGACTTACGAACCTCAACAGCCGATCTTCCTGGGGATCGGAGTGGCGCTGGTCGTCTTCGTCATAGGCATCTACATCGCTTACAAGTGCAGGACGCCGAATCCGAGCCGGACAGCGGGTGCGAGTCGTTGCTCCCTAAGCACGCGCTGGCGGCAGCACGCTGGCGCCCCGAGGCCCGGGACTGCCGCCAGGTGCATGCCTCACCCTCGACGGCAGGGAAAAAGACCTCGGACAAGCAGCCCCTGTCATCAGTGATCATCGATGGCGGGCACCCGAAAGACGCCGGCATCCGGCGAGGTGCCTGCGCGTGCTAGCGCCCGTTTTCGCCTCGCGCCTTGCCCACGCTAGCCACAGACATCGAACGGCTGGCGAGTACGCTTGAAGACAGGCAGCGGCAGCTCGCCGAGGGCGAGGAGGGCCAGCCGCGGCGAAGCCCGTCCTACGGGCGGGACGGTGCGGCGCCGCCCCTCCATTCCACGCCGCCGCGGGCCGCCGAGGGCGCGCGCCGCAGTGCCGACGGTGAAGAGCATCGCGGCGGTGGCGATGGTGCCGGACAAGACGAAGAGCCCGCTGCCGGGCGCCCCGGCCGGCCCGGGCTCGCGGCCGGGCTCCAGCGCTCGCTCCTCCTCGGTGGCCTCCCCGCACCCCTCCCTCCAGCAGACCGCCTTCGTGCCGGTCACCTCCCCCGTCCCCTTCGACGGCGCCGTCTCCCCCCCTCCCGTCGGCGCCGGCGCCGGCGCCGCCAGCCCCGCCACCGGCGGTCGCTCCTCCTCCGCCAAGAAGTCGAAGCCCTTCATCCCCCCCCTCCGCCTCGACCTCGTACCCCCGCCTTTCGCGTGCGTCAGCGTCGAGCACTCCGCCGCAGTCTCCGCGTGTGGCCCCCGCTGACGCGCCCCGTCCCGCCCCGCAGCAAGGAGACGGCGGCCGCCCAGGCAGCCCCCCGCAAGTAGGCAGTTCCACCTCCCTCCCCTGCAGACCGCGCCGCCTCCCCTCCGGTCCCTCCGTCGGCCCCAGGCGCATCTCCTCGCAGCGTCCTCCCAATCCCCTGTGCCGCTCCCGCTCCAACTATCGTCGACTATCCCTTCGCCCAATCAAACCAGAAAGTTTCATCGCCGATCTTGGATTCCTCATTTCTAAACACATTCGCGCCTGGCTAGCGGCGGGCTGGGGCCGTCAGGGCGACCCGCGCGCGCCAAACACGCGCGTTTCCGGGTCACGCCGTCACACTGGCCGCCCCCTCGTCCTCTGGCCGACGCGCACCTCCAGCACGAACTACGCCAGGCTACGCGGCGCCGCCTCGGCGCCGGGGCCGACGACGGAGACGCTGATGCCCTGCGCGGAAGCGGAGCGGGCGCCCCGGCCCGGGCTGATGATCAGCGAGCGTAGTTCGGCGGCACGCCCCGAAGCGGCCCCGCAGCACCTTCTCCGTGACGAAGCGGACGCAGCCTTCCAGGACCTCGCGCCCCGGCCTGCAGTTGACATAGTAGAACGCCCTAAAGAAACGGAGTATCAGCAGCTAGACGGAAAGGCGCTGGGGGGCGCAAGCGGCGTAGCGCACGCGTCCTTCAGCGTTTCGCCGCGCACGTGGAGGTCGTAGTAGTGCCGCTCGCCTGGCGGGGCGCGCGCGTTCAGCGCCGTATGCGCAGCTGCAAGAAGTGTGCGGCGGTCTCACCGCGGGCTCATCGCCACGTGCGCGCGGACTGCACAATATGCTTTTGACGGAGCGCCGACGGGTGGAACCAGACGCGCTCTGCGCTGGCCCGGCGGCATGAAACCGATACCAGCGCGGGCGCACGGCAGGCGCACGGCTCACGATCTCCGCGTCTCCCTCCGCAATTACGACTCCCGCACAAGTGGCCCGCGCCCGCACGGGCATCTCGCGAGTCGGCGCGCGCGCTCGAACGTCGAACCGCAGTACCCGCCGCGCGGCCGGGCCGGGCGGCCCGGGCTGACCCCGGCAGCAGTTAAGTTGGCGCCAGCGGCGGAGTTGCGGCATGGCTGCCAGCAAGACGGGCGTTCCGTCGCTTGTGCGTACCACGCGCGGGCGATGCGAACGCGTACGCGGCGCTTGCTGAGACGGCTTGGTCTCGCAGCTGGAGCTCTGCATTCAGTACGTTGCCAAGCGGCTGCAGTATGTGGAGACACTAGTAAGCTCTCCCGCTTGATTCCGCCGGCATACGGCCGACGCAACTCGCGCTGCGTTCGGCAGGAGGGCATCCCCGACGAGCTGCAGGCGCGCATCTTCAGCTGCCGCTCGCAGACGATCACAGATGACACGATCACGTACGTACGCCGCGCGCGTGCTCTCCCCTCGCGCGGCAGCGTCGCGCATCGACCTCGGAGCGCCCAGGCTGTACCTCTCGTTCTCGCTGGGCGCCGGGGCCGGCGTGGCGGCCTCGGCGTCGGCATCGTCGCAGGAGGCGCTGCTGGGCGGCGTGGACGTCCTCTCGCTGCGGGGGGCGGCCATCAGCGACGCCGCCTGCCGCACCATCGCCGAGCGCCTCCCGCACCTCCGCCACCTCGACCTCGGTCACCCCCCTCCCCTGGGCCTCGCTCGCGGACCCCGCCGCCCTTGAAGGCTGAAGCCGGCGCGCGGGCAGGCCTGTGCGAGCGGATCTCGCCCAAGGGGCTTGAGGAGGTCGTCGCCGCGTCCGCCGAGTCCCTCCGCGCCCTCATCCTCACCGCCACCAAGCCCGCCCCGCCCCGCCCCTACAGCCCCGAGGGGAGGCCCCCGACGCGCGCGAACGCCGGCGCAGGGCGAACGACGAGACGCTGGGGGCGATCGCGGCGCGCTGCAGGGGCCTCGAGCGCCTCGACGTCGACCTCTGCCCCGGCGTCTCCGACGTCGGCGTCCAGGCGCCCCTGTACCCCTCCCCGCCGCCCCGCGAGACCATGCGACGTACCCCCAGTCCGTGGCGAGGAGACTGGGGGGCACGCTGCGCTCGCTCTCGCTCGGAGGCTGCAAGAAGGTATCCAACGTCTCTATGCAGGTCCGTACCCCTCTCCCCGACGCCGTACCCCCCTCCGCGAGCATCTAGTACCCAGATCATCGGCGAGCACATGGGGGGACGAATCGAGTCTCTTGACGTCGGTGGCCTCGACGGTACCCCGCGCCCTGCCGCTCTACCCCCTCTTCCAAGCGCGACGCCCCCGTACAGGGATCATGGACATGGGTGCTATAGCTACGCGCGTGCGCGAGCCCCGGCGCGGCCGCTGAACGGTGTCGGCGGCAGACGTGGCGGACCTGACGAAGCGGGCGTTCCGCCTGCGCCGCCTCTGCCTGCGCGCCTGCTGGCGCGTGACAGACGCTTGCCTCAAGTGCCCCCGCCCCGCCCCCCCGCCCTGCGCATGCCCCGTGCGCCCTCCTCACGTGTGCCGCAGGAGCGTCGCGGCGCTCGTCAGGGGCCAGGCGAAGCGCGGCGAGGGGTACGGGCCCCTGACATCCCTCGACCTCGGTCAGCGCCGCCCCCCACGCCCCGCGCCCCCCCCCCCGCGTCGAACGGGGGCGCAGGGGGCTGCAAGCGGGTCACGGACGCGGGGCTGGGGCAGCTGGCGGGGTGCGGGGCGGCGCTGGAGGAGCTGGACCTGCGGGGCCTGCCCCTCGTCTCCCCCGCCGGCCTCGCCGGCCTCGCCGCCGGCCTGCCCCGCCTCCGCCACGTCTGCCTCGCCAAGTCCGCCGTCACCCCCGAGCAGGCCGCGGAGCTCACCCGCCGCCACCCCGCCGTCCGCTTCGCCACCGAGGACCTCGCCCGCCCCGCCTCCGCCCGCCCCGCCTCCCGCAGGTAGCCCGAAGGCGAATCACATGCATTATACGCGTAGCATTTGCATACCATAGCCTAGACTACGCGGGCCGCGGCGGGCGGCTCCGCAATACGACACGAAAGGCGGGGACACTTGAAAGGGGCGCCCGGGGGGCCGGGCGCGCGCGCGGGGGCGCGGCGCTCACTTCCACTGGAGGTGGCCGGAGAGGAACTGGCTGATGAGCACGACGAAGGCAATCATCGCCAGGCGCCCGTTGATGACCTGCCGGACGATGTCAGACGCGCCCTAGCTCAAAATAGGGGGCGGGGCGGCGGGTGGGGGCACCTCGGCCGAGTCGGTGAAGCCCCAGTCGGCGAGGCTCTGGGGCTGGACGCCCATCGGGAGCTTCCTCGTCACCGTCAGGCGCACGCTGTCCATCGCGTCGTGGATGCTCACGTTCGGCTGCGCGCGCGCGGGGACACGGGTTCGAGACCGGCCGGGGACAGTTCTCCGAAAAGGGCGCGGAGGGCACCTGGCGGAGGGCCTCCTCGACCATGCTGGCGAGGTCCTCGATGAACGCGGGGTACGTGTCCAGGGCCGGAACGCGGCGCCACCGCTCCACGCCGTTCTCCTCCGCCAGCTCGCGGTACTCCTGGTCGATCTGCCTCCCCGCGTTCGAACACGAAAGCTCGTGCAGGAACGAGGAGAGCGCACCTCCTCGAGGGTCTCGATGTGCTCCGAGACGAACGAGATGGGGATGACGCACAGGTCCTTGATGCCCCTACGCGCGCGCCGCGCTAAGGAAGGATGGGATGACGGTGGGGCGCTGGGGCCGGGGAGCGCACTTGGCGCCGAGCGCCTCGATGGTGTCCTCCGTGTACGGCTTGAGCCACTCGACGGGCCCCACGCGGCTCTGGTACGCCAGCGTGAACTTGTTCTCAACCTGCATGGACGGCTGAGCGGGGGCGCGAGGGGGTCGAGAGAGGGCACGGCGCACGTTCAGCTCCCGCATGATGGCCTCGACGCACTCCTCCACCTCGCGCTGGTACGGGTCGCCCGCCTGCTCCACGTAGCTCTGCGGCACGCCGTGCGCGCTGAAGAAGATGTGCGCCTGCGCCGCCGCCGCGTGAGCCGAGGCGATCGGAGCGCGCGGCGCGGGGTGGGGCGGGCGGGGCGGCGCACGGCCTCGGGGTCGGGGAACTGCTCGAGCTCCTTGCGGATGAGGTCCGCCTGGGCCTTCACGTAGCCGGCGCGCGTCGGGTACGACGGGATGACCGTCATCTCAATGTCCGCGAGCGCGGGGTCCTCCTGTGGCGCGCGCCGGCGTCAGGAAGGCCCCGCGAGGGGAGGAAAGTGGCGAGCGGCACCTGCCACAGCTTCTCGAGCTGGCGGAACGACGAGCCCGAGGTGGAAATGGAGAACTGCGGCGGGCCGGCGATCGGCGGCCTGGCGAGGGATTGCGGAGAAGGGCCGCGCCGCGGGCACCTGCGGGTAGAGAGGAAGAACGACGAGCTTGGTGATCCCGTCGCGCTTGATCTCCTCGATCGCCTCATCGGTGTACGGGTGCCAGTAGCGCATGCCGACGTACACCTTGGCGTTCTTCAGGCCCTGCGCCGCCGCCGTCGGACGCCGGAAAGAGAAAGAGAAGAGAGAGATTCGCGGCACCCGCTCGCGCAGGGTGTCGACGAGCTCCGCGGCCTGGGCCTCGGTGATGCGGCGGATGGGCGACCCGCCGCCGATGGACTTGTACGCCTCCTGCGACTTCTTCGAGCGGACGGTGGAGATGAGATAGCCGAGGGGCTTCTGAAGGAACGGCAGCGGCAGCCGAATGATGTCGGGGTCCGCAAACAGGTTGTACAGGAAGGGCCGGACGTCCTCCAGGCGCTCGGGGCCACCGAGGTTCAGCAGCAGAACGCCGACACGCTCTGTCTTAGAGCTGGTAGTCGCAGGCTGCGAGGTCTGCTCCGAGCTCTCGGCAGCAACCGAGCTGGCGCTGATTTCCAGACGAGAGGTCGGCTGGGCCGCCGCTGCGATCCGGCGAGCGGGGCGAGCGCCGAAGAAGCGGCTGTTGGAAGAAGATTCCGCGGCCTCGCCGAAAAACGAGCGGGCCTCGCCGGACTGGGCCTCCTGCAGGAGATTGGGGTGTGAGTGAATCTTGCCTATGATTGTGTGGGCAGGGGCGCAGGGGCGGCTCGCGACGGCATCACCTGGCGAGCGGACGAACGCAGGGGGCAGACGTGCTCGGCGGAGGAGCGCGCGCGGAGCGGGGTCGCGCGGCTGCAGCTGGGCCCGGCGACGGCGGAGCCGAGGAACGCCATACTTGCTTCTGCGGGTATTTGCTTTACGGCGAAGCCGGGCGTCTACGAACGGGGCCTGCGCGGCGGCCTGTGCACTGGCTCGAGATACAAGCGTGCGCTTGCTTCTCCCCCCCTGTGCAGACGGGTACACAGTCGGAAGGCAGCAGTTACGCTTAGACGGGCCCTCGCAGCTCTTTCAAGCATTGGATCATCTTTTCGCACATAGGATCGGCATCCATAAACCGTGGCGGCAGCCTCCGAAGCCTCGGCGCACAGCGCGCAGCGCGCGGGGAAGCCGACGTCGTGACGACATGGCCCCGAGCGACATTTATGGGGTCGGACAGGTCATTGTGCCGAGCGGAGCCGGCCTACTTTCGCAGTCAGCCTTCCCCGTCGCGTCAGCGTGCGGGTCGAGCCTCGCCGGTTGGGGGCCGTGCACGTCCTCTCCCAAATTTCAGCGGATTTCAGAGTCGTCTGCGCACTTCTGCTTGAAAGCGGGTTGCCCTCGAGCTCAGCCTGACCGTGACGAGGTCGAGCTCGATGCGGCCCCGGCGACTTTTCCGGGGCACGTCGAGCTGATCGAATGCGTCAGCCGGCGGGTGCGCGCGATTCTCTCTTCTTGATTTCCCGTGCCTCACGCCCCCCGCGCGCCCAGGCGTTCGAGTGCAAAGGCTGGTTGTACGAGTCCATGCAAAGGGACCGCACGCCGGCAGTCGGCCTGACCCTCTTCTGGGCGCAGAGCGAGCTCGTGCGCACCCTCGAGATCATTCGAGCGTCGGTTCTGCATCCCGATACGCCCCGCAGGCCCCCGCCGGCTCCGCGACGGTCGTCACGTCCACGGCCTCATACTGCGTCGTCTGGTCCTTCGGGGCGCGGGACGGCCGCCTCGTTCTTCCTCAGCCGCTCGCGTATGTTTCTAATTCTTTCATCGGCTCCACGCGCCGGACCGATCGGCTGCCCCGCCCCAGGTCTATCCTCGAGGATCCCAAGGTCTCGAAGATCGTCTGCGGCTCCGGGGCCCAGGATGTCCGTACCCCCCTCCTTCCGCCCGCGCGCCCCTCACGTAGGCTCGCCCCCGCAGGCGCTGCGCCTCCTCCAGCAGCTCTCCGGCGCGACCGTCCGCGGCGCGGTGGACGTGCGTGCCTCTGTGCCCCCGCCGGGCCGCCCGCCCGCCCGTCGTCCCGTCTGAGAGCCGGCGGGCGCAGCTGGCGCCGCTGTTCGCGCAACGGTTCCCGAAGCGCGCGAGGGGCGGGCCACCGCCCCTCTCCGATATCTGTCGGCAGCAGCTCGGTGCGCCGCCCCCGCGCCCCTCTCCGGGGCCCGCTTCGCCTGTGTAGGGACGCCCGAGCCCCGCCTCAGGCTTCCCGGTGGCCGAGCCTCAGCTCGGGCGGGCGGCTTCGGAGCCGCAGGCGAGCCGCCCTCCCCGCTGCGCCGCCCGCCTTCCCCTGACGGCCTCCGCGCAGAGGCTTCTCTCCTTAGCGACCCCCGCCTGGGCCACGCTGCTGGTGCTTTCCCTGGCGTCCGCCCTCTCCGCTTCCTTCGTTTCTGACCTCTTTTGCGACCCAGGCGTGGAAGGAGCTCACGAGGGCCTGACCCCTGCAAGTAAAGAGCGGACGCGACGGCATAAATGAGTGCCATCATAGTATTGAGCCGAGTCGGCACGACCTGGCGAGCCGAGTCCGTTTACATAAACCCCGCCCATTTTCCCTCCGGGCTGCTGTCTTCTTTCCGAAAGGGTGATTACTCGCCCCCAGCCATCTTATAGTGTAAGTTATTCGACCGTAGCGAACCTGTAGCTTAAGTTATTCGCCCCACGTGTATCTCCTACTGTTTTTCGAGATCGCTATGCTGTAATCCACTACGAACTACGAGGAAAGCGCGGGCCGCCTTGCACTTGCGAGGTCGACGTCAGCGGAGGAGGAAGCCGGCCATGGCGGCGCGGGCGCGCCGCTCCTCCTCGGCCGCCCGCGCCCGCGCCTCCGCCAGCCGCTCCCGCACCTGCGCCCCCGGCCGCTCAGCAGGCGGCGCCCGAGCCCGAAGGCGGGCGGGGCGGGCGGGGCGTGCCAGGGGGTCGGCGGGGAGCTCGCGGGCGAGGGCGGCGAGCTCAGCGGCGGCGGCGGCGGGCCCGGGGCCGGCCCCGCCGCCCACGCCGCCGCCCGCAGGTAGCGCGCCTTCGCCCGCCCCGGGAAGTCCCGCAGCACCTGCGCCCCGGCCCGGCGCCCGTGAGCGGCCGCACGCCCCGCGAGGCCGGCCCGAGCCGCAGGCGCGCCTGCTCGCAGAGGCCGGCGGCCTTCGCGTGCGCCCCGAGCCTCAGCTCCGCCGCCGCCGCGTTGGTCCGGAGCGCCTGCTCGACGGTTTGTGGGGAAAGGTAGCCCGGGACCGGGGCGCGGGTACCGCGGCGAGCTCCCGGCGTTCGGGTGTGTCGGGCAGGTTGGCGCCCACCAGCTGAGCCAGGCCCTGCGCAGGTGTCGGTCGGTGCGCTGGGCGCCGGCGGGCGGAGGGAACGGGGGCACCCTGTTGAAGCACTTGGCGGCCTGCCGGAACGCCCCGCGCTCGAAGTGGCCCTTGCCCTCCGCGCGGCACTCCTCCGCCTTTGCGAGCCGCTCCTCGAGGCTCCCGCCCGGCGGCAGCGGCGCCTGCCTCCCGTCGGCCGGCGAATGCAGCGGGGGGCACAGCGGGAGGGGACCTCGGCGGGGGGCTCGGCGCCGACGAGGTGGATCCAGACCTGGGTGGTTTCGGTGACGGGAACGGGGCGGGTAGGGGCGAGAGAGAGCGGCACCTTCAGCGCCGCGTTGGGGGGTATGCCGACCGAGGGCTCCCCGAGGGCGTCGTATGCGAGGGGTGGGGCGATCCAGAACACGGCGCGCTCCCCAACGCGCATCGACAGGAGCGCAAGCTGCACGCCGGGGAGCAGCTCGTCTGCCCACGCGTCAGCTTGGCGGTCGGGGGAGAGCGAGGCGCCCGCGCGACGCCGACGTCGACGTCGACAGCACCGAGGTGGATGGACGTCGGCTGGTTGGAGCGACGGGGCCCGCGGGTCGTAGAGATGAGCGGCGCGCGGGGACGCGCGAGGCTGATGGCGACGTGGCCTGCGCAGCAGAGGATTGAGCGCGCGGTTCATGAGACCATGGCCATGGCCAGGCGAGGAGGAAAAGCGCGAGCCGCGGATGTTGCGCCAGTCCTCGCCGATCGGAAGACCCTCGCCCACGGCGGTAACAAGCTTTCGAACTCCACGCACTGCGAGCGAGCAGGCGGCGTCTCCCTCCTGCCACTCCGCCTCCACGAGCTCCCGGTCCAGGTCCTCGAGCTCGGGCTCCACGCTGCCGCCCTCGGCATCCCTGGGCGAGGATCAAACTCGTCCAAGAAAGAATGAGGTTTGGAGAAGCGCGCACGAGAGGGCGCCGTCGTCGTCCAGGTCCGCAATCCGCTGCACGGCGCCTGCTGCGCCGTCGTCACCGATCGCCATCCCGAATGCGCTCTTATAGTAGAATTCGCTGATTTCAATCTCGGGACCGTCGATCTATCGACTCATGTTCGACTGAATGTTCGACTGAACCGCCGCAGAGCTCGGTCGACGTCGGGCCGCCGCGCGCGGTATCAATAGACGCTCGCAGCATCACAGACGCGCTAGGCTCACAACTGGCGGCCGACAGCGATGTTCACCACTGTTTGCCGCAGTTTTGCCAGCCAAGGGGGAGTACACGCACGAAGGTCGCTGCTGCCAAAAAGCTTCAGCGGCTGGCATCCAGCTGGTCCGGTACAGCTAGGAAACGATGAGCCTCGCTCCGCCAGCAGATAGTGACGCATCCAGGGCATCGCCGGCGTTCGAGCGCTCCTATGAACAGAAGAAGAAGATCAATGACGCTGCGGTGAAAGCGAATTCGACGACTGGCAGTGCGTAGCTGACGTGTTCAGGCGCTGGTATGCATGCAGCTGAAATTCGTTCAGGCGCCGATGTGACTGCCGAGGAAAAGAAGCTGCTAGCAGAGATGGAGGGCGCCGAGAGCAGTAAGGAGCGCGGCCAAGCAGGCGGTATGAGATATATGAGTGACGTCGAGCTTGCAGAGCAGCGTGCGCCACGCAATCTGAACGAAGCACGGCGCGCGCCGCTGACGATTCGCCGGCACAGGAAAGGTTTGCTTCGAGTTCGTGCGCAACCTGGTGCGTCGCTTTAAATGGCGCTAAGCGCCTCCGAGCGCCGGGACGCTCGGCCGCCTCGCATGAATGAATGCAGGGTTATCAATTCCTCTCTGGCGGAGACGTGGCCAACACCAGCCTTCCGGTACGCTCGAATGCAATTCAATGTGCATCATTCTCGGCTTGTCGACTGAAGGCTCCGCTCTGCGCGCGCAGGTTCGGCTGTTCGAGCCTCGGTGCCGTTTGCCCCGCAAGGCGACGCGCGAGCCTCGGAGCCTCCGCTGATGCTTCAAACTCTTTCTTTTTGTTTTTCCCAACAAAACAAAAGCTCCTTCCTCGAGCGCATGACGGTGAGCGGGGGGCCGTTCCTGCCGGACCGACCACGAATGCTGACCGACCGTCGATTGGCGGCGCTGCAGGAGTTCTGGACGTACCACGACCTGCTGAAGAAGGCGCTGGCCGAGAAGGATCCCGTGGAGCGCATGAAGTACACAGTGGCCTTCGCAATCGCCGGGCTGCACAGGGACATCAAGGAGTGAGCGAGCCCGCGCCCCTCCGCCACGGCCGCCCCGCTGAGCGCCGCGCCGCGCCGCGCCGCGAAGCCCGAAGAAGCCGTTCAACCCGATCTTGGGCGAGACCTTCCAGGCCGGCTGGCCCGACGGCTCCGAGGTCTACTGCGAGCAGACCTCGCACCGTGCGGCCCCGCCCCCGGCCCCGCGCCCAGCGCCGCCGCCCGGCCCTCACGCCCCCGCAGACCCCCCCGTCTCCCACTTCGACGTGCGGGGCCCCGGGTCGGCGCCGTACCACCTGCACGGCTTCATGCAGCTCGGCGCCGCCGTCCGCGGCAACTACGGTCCGCTGCTCTCAAGGCCGCGCCGGGAGGCGCGCCCTGCCTCACCGCGCCGCCGCAGTGCGCGTGACTCACGTCGGGGAGCACCACGCGACCTTCCCCGACGGCACGACGGTCCGCCCGCCCCCGAGCCGCCGCCGGCCCGGCCTGGGGGCGCCCGGGCTGAGCGGCGGCGGGGCGGGGCGGGGCAGATCCGGTGGGACATGCCGGCCTTCCGTCTCGACGGCATCTTCTACGGCGAGCGTATCGCCAACGTCCAGGTGCGCGCGCCGTCTCTACCCCGCACCGCTCCCCGTCCCGTCTCGTTCTTCCGCCCCGGACTGAGCTGGGGCGCCCGGGCAGGGCACGATGCATTTCGTGGACGAGCGCAACAAGCTCCTCGCCGTCGTCAAGTTCAACCCCGACGAGCCCGGGTGCCCTCGTTCCTTCCCGCTGCCTCTGCCCTTCCCCTACCCCACTGATCCCCGCCCCGCAGCTGGTTCATGTCCTTCTTCCGGAGGTCCTCGCCCCTCCCGTTCCCCTCCTCGCCCCTGCGCCTCCCCTCACCCCCTCCCCTCGGCAGCGCGAAGACGCCCTCCGACTACTTCGTCGCCCGCATCTACCGCCTCGACCTCGACGAGGGCGACGCCGCCCCGGCCCCCGAGCAGGCGCCGCCACCCCGGGCCCAGCCCCGGGCGCCGCCCTCCTAAGCGCGAGGGCGCGCGCAGGCGCCCGACGAGGGCGACGAGGTGCTGGCGGAGGGCGACGGGTCCGCCCCGCCCCGCCCCGCCCCGCCTGACGCCCCCGCCTCGGCGCTGAGCCCCTCCCAGCTCGTGGCTGGACAAAGTGAAGTTCGGCGACAAGGTCTACTGGGACATGCAGAAGGACCAGGTGCGGGGGGCCGCGCGTGCAGGGGTACCGGGGCGCTGAAGGGGCACGCGCATCCAGCCCATCAAGGCGGTCCCCGTGAAGAACCCCCTTCCCTCCGACGTCCGTGTACCCGCGCCTTGCCATTACTCGTCTAATCCTGACCCTCCCCCGCAGGTCAGCTTCCGCTCCGACCTCACAGTTCGCGTACCCCCGCACGCCCCTGTACGTGTACCTCTCCCTTCATTCCGTACCCCGCCCGCAGGCCCTGGCCAAGGGCGACTACGAGGCGGCCCAGGTGACCCCGAGCCCCTGCGAGCCTCGAAACCGGCCCGCGCGGACTCGAACCCGGGGCGCAGGTGAACAAATGCACGCTCGAGGAGCAGCAGCGCGACGAGCGCAAGCTCCGCAAGCTCGGCAAGGAGGGGTACCTCGCCAAGCAGGCCCGGTCCGCGTAGCCGGAGGAACCCGCTGCAGGGGCAAGCCCTGCCTTTCTCATTTCATCGCACCCGCATTTCTTCCATCGCTTCTTGAGAGTTTGTTTTTTTGTGTGCCGTACTGCTACCGTAGGACTAAAACCTGTGTATCAAACTTGCTGCCTACCGCTCCTCGCTAGCCTGCCTGCGGCCTGGCCGCCGCCCGCGGCCGGGGGCGCCTACTCGAGGGGGGGCACCTCGGGGTTGTCGAGCTCGGGCGGCAGCGTCGTCTGCGGCGCGCTGAGCTTGATGGCCGCGGCCGCCCCCTTGGAGCCGGCGGCGTCCGCCCGGGGCACGATGTTCCGCACGTCCACGGGGCCGCGCAGCTCCCGCCGGTTCTCCTTCGCCTCCTCCGCCCCCTCCCCCGGCTTGGCAACCTGCGCAAGCCGGCCCGGGTGAGCGGGCGGCCTCGGCTGCGCTCAAGCGAGCGTCGGGCCGGGCCTGCTTCGGGACGAGCTCCTTCTCCTTCGGGGGCGCCGCCGCCCGGATCGTGGCGTTCACCTGCGCGCGGGGGCGGCGCGTTCGAGGGGGCGACGAAAGAAGGGGCGCGGGAGGGGCGGCGGGCCTTGGGGAGGGTGAAGGTGAGGTGGCCCGTCGTCGTGGAGCGCAGCACCTTGGCCTTGGCGACCACCACCTGGGGGCGGGGGGCCGCGTCGGCGTCGGAGGCGGGGGCGGGGCCGGGGCCGGGGGCGGGCGCACATCCTCGTCCCAGGTGAGGCAGATGACCTTGCCCTTGGCGGCGCACTTGAGCCAGCGCGGGTGCACGTCCACCTCGATCAGCGACGTGTCCAGGAACTGCCCCCGCGCCTCAGCCCCCGGCGGCGCCCGGGCCCCCGGGCATGGGGGCGTGGGGGCGGGCGTGCCTTGGGGAAGGCGATGTCGACGACGACGTTGAGGCGCGCGGCGTCCTCGTTGATGCTGAAGTCCCACCGCGCGTCGTTCCGCTGCCGCGGGAGCCCTGCCCCCCCGCCCGCCCCCGTTGGCCGGCGCGGAGGGAAGGGAGCTGGGGCGCCCGTCTGGCGGGGGGCCGGGGCCGGGGCCGGGGGGGGGCGGACCCTCCTCGGTGAAGGAGAGCTCGGGGCCGCGCTTCTCCTTCTTGGGCTCCTTGAAGGTCCGCGCCTCGTTCGCGATCCGCTCCTGCTCCTCCCGCTCCGCCTTCGCCTTCAGGTGGTCCGCCCACCTGCCGCCCCCGCCCGTCAGGCGCCGGGATGGCGGGGGCGGGGCGGGCGAGGGAGGGGCCCCGCGCACCGCGCCTCGGGGGACCAGCCCGCCGAAGGGCCGCTCAGGTCCTGGTACATGTTGTCCTTCTGGCCGCCCTCCTCCCCCTTCTCGCCCCCCTCCTGCGCACCCTCGCCCGTCGCTGCTGCTGCCTCCGCTGAAGCCTCCGCCGCCGCCTCCGCCGATGCCTCCGCCGCCGCGCTTGTGCCCTCGCCGCCGTCCGACCTGTCCCCGGCCTCGGCCGCGCCCTCGGACCTGCTGGAGGGCCCCGCCTGCGCGGCGTCAGCGGCCGGCGCGCGGCGGCGCCGCACGGCGCGGCGGGCGCGGCTCGCCTCGCTCGGTTGCTGCTGCGGCTGCTGCTGCTTCTTGAGCGCCTTCTCCTGCCTGCAGAGCTCGGCCGCCTCGGCGAGCTTGGCGCGGATCTCGGGAAGCTTCTGCACGGCCTGGATGCGGTCCGACTTCATGATCTCCTTGCCGTCCAGCACCCTTAGCTGCGGCAGGACGGCGGCCACGAAGTCGCGGTAGCCTTCGAAATTGGTGCACGGGTTCCCAACCATGTGCCTGCGGCCGGCGGCGCTAGCGTCGGCGCCGCGGCGCGCAGGCAGCGGCGGCGGCGGCGGCGGCGCGCGCACAGCTCGCGCAGGAAGATATTGTGCTTGAGCGACTCCAGGGAGGCCAGCTCGTCCACGTCGACGAAGTTGCAGGTCAGGTCCAGCTTCTCGAGCGACTCGCAGCCCTGCAGGCCCTCTATCTTGGTTATGTTGTTCACGGCCATGTTGAGGTACTTGAGCGCTTTCAGGCGGTTAAGGTTCTCTGCGTGCGCCGCAGCTTCGGTCAGCGGCGCCAGGCATCAAATTTGGAGACATTCGCACCAAGCTTCCCTACAAGGTTGTTCTGCAAGTAGATGATCTCTAGACCACGGCATAGCTTGTCAAAGAGCTCTATCTTCTCGATGTCGAACTGGTGGAGCGTGATCTCCTTCAGGGTCGAGAGGCAGCCGTCGTTGTGCTCTGAGCGCTTCCGCAGCAGCTCCTCCGTGATGCGTACCATGACGTCAAAGCTCGCGGGGCTCTGCTGGTCGAGAATTTGGTGGACCGTGCACGTGTACCCAGACGGTGCGACCAAGCCATGCTCCTACAGCAGCCATAGATGCAGGCAGGCGAGGTCCGAGGCAGCCTGCCATCGGCAGAAGCCGAGTGCCGAGGCTACCTATACAAGGCGAACCACAGATTTCGTGGACTAGCTGGAGCATTCGGTGCGCGGCACGGGGGCCGGGCCTAAGGTCTGGGAGAGCTATCTCTCTCTTGGCCGGCCGAGCTGGGGCATCCCTCCACGACAGCTCCGCAGAGCGCGAGTTGGCGCCCCCGGCAACGGGCGTGCGCCGCGGCTCGGTCTGAAAGTCTTTGCTCACGCAGACATACCTTGGAACAAGCGTTATTTCTCTCTGGAAGAAGGAGCACTCGTGCGCTCGATTCCCGGTGCCAGCTGCAGTCCACGCTGGTGCTCACTCCATCTCTTTGCAGTCTTATGCAAGTGATGAGGAAAGCACGGAGCCTAAGCGCGCGTGGCCCGTATCTGTAGTGGAACTGTCCGAGCTCTCGAAGTCCTGGAGCAAGTCCGGGGAGCACCGCTTTGTTATCTCTATAAGAGAGGTGTGCATTGTCTGGCAGCGCATATGAGTGCCTGGCGCCCGCGCGGTCCGCAACCGGAGGGCGCTCACGCACTCGGCCGGCCTCCGAGTGGCTCGGCCATGCTGTCCCTGATCACTCCTATACTTGCAACGACGCGGGTCTCGCCGTCCCTTGTTTGGGCCCCTTGCTAACGAATTGCCTGCCGCCGACGCGCAGAAGAAGAAAAAGAAGCAGCTGCTCTTGCGGGCGGAGAGCGCCGCGGTGAAGAATGAGTGCGCATCGTCGGCGCCGATCCGGCCGCCTCTCCACTCACGCCGCGCCCGCAGGTGGTGCCGGGCGCTGGCGGCGGCCGCGAAGAACAGAGGACCGTTCGCGAGGGCCATTTTGAACATAGACAAGCCATCCGCGGCGCTCGCGAGGAGAAAAGAGGCGGAGGAGGGCGGAAAGAAGAAGAAGAAGGACGACGACGAGGATGACGACGACGATACGGCCTCGACGTCCTCCAGCCTCGCGCAGAGTGAGCCCGCCGGCGCGCGAGCTCGACTCCGACCGCGCTCGCTCACGCCCCGCCGCGCGCAGAGGTTCGGTCGCCGACGCCCCCGCGGGAGTCGCGACCCGGGGAGCGGAAGGACCGGCTGGGCGGGCCGATCGTCGTCGGGGCGCGGAAGCAGAGCTGGGCGCCGGGGGTTGACGGCGGCGAGGGGCCGGAGGAGGGCGGGGAGGCGGGGCGGCGGGTGCCGTCGGAGGGGAGCGTGGGGCAGGGCGGCTCGAGCCGGAGCAGCAGCGCGGCGGCGCTGGGCGACGCCGAGGGGGCCCTCGCCGGCGACGGCTCCGTCGGCTACCGGCGGCGCTACCGGCGGGGCATGTCCCTCGAGAGCTCCGACGGGTACGGCGGCGGCGGCTCCAACCCCAGCACGGCGCGCTCCGGCGGCGGGGACGCCGACTACCCGTCGCGGGGCCTGACGCCGCCGCCGGCGGCCGGCGGGAGCAGCAGCGGGGCGCCCTCCCGGAGGCGAGGCGGGCGGCGCCGAGGCTGGCCCTCCCGCGAGGAAGGGCAGCACGGGGAGCACGGCGGACGAGGAGGCGGGGCGGCCGGCGGCGACGAGCGGGGCGGGGCGAGCAGCGGCCGCGGCCGCAAGAAGAAGGTCAGCTTCGCCAGCATCTTCGGCTTCGGCGGCTCCGGCGCCAAGGAGGAGGGCAAGGGCGCCGGCGACAAGCGCGGCAGCAGCGCCGGCAGCTCGCGCGCCGCCACGCCGCCCTCGGGCAGGCCGCCCCGGCGCTCCCCCGGCGGCGGCGCTCGGCATGCGGCGCAGCTCGATGCCCAACTGGCTGGAGGCGGGCGGCGCGGGGGCCCCGGTGATGCCCCCGCAGTCGGAGGAGGAGCGGCTCGCGGCGCTGGCGGCGGCGCGGGCGCGCTTCCGGCCGCTCGCCGGCGCGAACGGGCGGCCCGGGTCGCCGGCGCAGCCGGGCCTGGGGCGGGCTTCGCGGAGGGCCTGGCCCCGGAGGCGGCGCTGGGCGCCCGCCTCGCCGCAGCGCACCGCGCCGCCGCCGCCGCCGCCGCCCCGGCCCCGGCCCGCACGCCTCCTCCTCCTCGGCGCTGGATCCCGCGCCGGCGGCCGGCCCCGCGCGGGCGCGCTCGGAACCTGCGGCGCCGGCGCCGTCGACGTCGGGGGATTGGACGGCGGAGGCAGGGGCGGCAGCGGCGGCGGAGGCGGGGCGGCGGCGGCTGGCGCGGTCGAACAGCATAGCGAGGGCGGCGTGGGACGGCGGGGGCGGCGAGGACGAGGCGAGCTCGCCGATGTCGCCGGCGAGCGCAGCGGCGGCGCCGGCGCGGCGGGACCCCGGGAGGCGCTGCTGGCGGCGGGGGCCCCGCGGGGGCGCCGGCGGACACGCTGGCGGAGGTGCTGGCGTCGCTGCGAAGGCCGGCCACGCCGGGCGGGGGCATCCGCAGCGTCATCCAGCAGCGCCGCGCCTCCGCCGCCGCCGTCCTCGGCGAGCCCGGTGGCCCCGGCTTCGCCTCCATGGGCCAGCTCGGGAGCCGCTCGACGGCCGGCGCCGCCAGCAACTTCCCCGCCACCGCCACCGTGGCCGCCGCGCCCCCGCCCTCCGCCCCTCTTCCGTCCCCGCCGCCACCGCCGCCAACGGCGCCGCCCCCGCCGCCACCGCCGCCAACGGCGCCGCCCCCGCCGCCCCCGCCGCGAACGGGGCCGCGAAGCCCCGCCGCGTCCTCTTCGCCTCGTCGCCCAGCGACGCCGATGCGCGGGGCGCCGCCAGCGAAGCGACCGTCATAGACATCGAATGATGCCGATGTCTATCTGACTTTCACATTTCGATCTCGCTCTGGGTAGGTGCATCCCCAGGCAGGCTAGTCGCCTAGGCTAATGCAGACAGACAGCACTCCACCCCTCCCTTCCCCTTCCCTCCCCACCGGTGGCAGCTCCGCTTCCCCATCCCGCCCCGTCTCAAAACTCAGCTTAGTAATCAGCTGAGGTGCAGCGGCTCATGCCCAGCAGCTGCAATTTCCCCTGACCCTGGCTTTCCGATTTTCAGTTTTCATCATGAATGCGTTTTGTACAGCCGCCCGCCCGGCCTCCTATCGATATTAATGAGAATATTCGACTTTGCAAGTTCCGCGCGTGCCGACGTTCCGGCGTTGTCGACAAGAGGACTACCGGTAGTCACTGAGTTCTAGATCTGGGTCCGCAGCTGGCGCCCCGGCGGCCCGGATCGCGACATCATGATTCATGATTCATGGCACTGCATGCGGCATCATGCCATGATGGCATCGCCAAATTTGAAGTCCGGGCGGAACGGGTACACAGGCCCGGCTCGAGACGGGTTTGGCGGCCGGCCAGCGAAGCTCGAACGGGGCAAGGCACTGCTTGTATATATTAAGCAGCAAGTTAGTCTCGAAGTGCAATCTAGCGCGGCAGCTGTACCCGAAGAACTGCCCCAAAACCTCCCAAAGCAGCCGCTGCCATGGAGTACCTACGCGAGAAGAACATTGAGGCGCTCTTCTCCCGCATAGTCAACAGGCTTGCAGCACAGAAGCCCGATGACGTTGCAGCCTTCGTCGTGCGGGAGCTTGCCGGCACACCGCTAGCACTGCCTCCCAAAGTGTCGGACGTGACTGCGCGAGAAATCCTGGACTGCAGAGGGCACCCCGCCGTCGAGGTGGAGGTCGAGGTGGAGCACCTCGGGCTCCGCCGGGTTCGCCCTCGCCGCGTTAGATGCTGCGCTCCAGGCGACCCGCCGACGCCCGACGCGCGCAGGTGCTGGGCCGGGCAAGCGCAGCCGGCGCGCACGCGTGCGGGGCGAACGAATTCGAGTGCGTGGAGCTGCGAGACGGCGAGGTCTGACCCCCCGCCGCCCCGCCGTCGGCGGCCGCTTAACGGGCCGGCAGCCGACGCGGATGGGCGGCCGCGGCGTGCAAAAGGCCGTCGCGAACGTGCGGGAGCACCTGCGGCCGCTCGTGCTGGGGAGGGACCCCTCGCGGCAGGCCGAGGTCGACGCCGCGCTCCGGTGCGGGGCTCGCCGAGGCGCCCTTTGCCTTCCCCGCTGAGGGCGCCGGGGCGGGCGGCAGGCTCTCGGACGAGACGCCGAACAAGGCGGAGCAGGGGGCGAACGCCATCGCGTCGGTGTCGATGGCGGTCGCCGAGGCGGGGGCCGCCGCCGCCGGCGTGCCCCTCTTCCGCCACCTCTCCGCCCTCTTCAGCTCCGAGGCGAGCCGCCCCGCCCCGGCCCCCGCCCCGGCGCGCCGCGCCCGCTGACCGCCGACCGCGCCCGCCGCAGCCGCCGAAGCAGCTGCGGATGCCGCGGCCGGTGGCGGCGGTCATCGCGGGCGGGCCGCGGGCGGGGGCGAACAAGCTGAAGGCGCAGCAGGTGTGCGTCGTGCCGCGGACGTGCGGGAGCTTCCGGCAGGCCCTCGAGATGGTCCTCGCCGTCCGCGAGCACCTCGGCAAGAACCTCGCGGCGAGCCAGGCGGCCCTGGGCCAGAACACGGCCGTCACGGGCGCCCTCGCCCCCGCCGTCTCCACCCTCGACGAGGCCTGCACGCTCGTCGAGAAGGCCATCGACGAGTGCGGCCTGAAGGGGCAGGTGCGGGGGGCCGGCCCCGGCGAGCGTGCGGGGCGGGGCCGGCCGAGCGGGGCGGGCGCAGTTGGACCTGGCGGTGGACATCGCGGCGCACGACCTGCAGAACAAGGACACCGGCCTCTACGACGTACCCGACCGCGCGCTCCCCTCTCCGCCCCCTTCGCCCCCCCGCCCCCCGCCCCCGCACCGATGGCCCCCGCAGTGCCGCCCGGCAAGCCCGCCGCCGGCGTCGACCTCTGCACCTACTACACCGCCATCCTCGACAAGGTTCGGGTCCCCCGAGGGCCGCTTTCCGGCGCGCGTACCCAGCGCTGGGCGGCCCCGCGCAGCACCCGTCCATCATTATGCTGGAGGACCCCTTCTCGCCCAACGTGCGCGTACCCCCTCGTTCCCGCCCTCGCCATCCCCCTCCGCCGGCGAGCCGGGGCCGGCGCAGGACGTGGAGGCGTGGAAGAAGGCGAAGGAGCTCCTCGGGCCGCGCGTCCTCCTCTGCTCCGACCGCGCCACCTCCACACGCGTGCGCGGGGGCCGGAGGGGGGTGCGCGAGCTCCGAGCTGACCCCGGCCTCGCGACCGGCGCAGGCGTCGCGGGTGGAGCAGGCGGCGTCGGATGGTTGGGCCCCCTCGGCGGTCTGCGTGAAGCTGGCGCAGGCGGGGACGGTCTGGGAGGCCTTCGCCGCCGCCCGCGAGGCCCGCGCCGCCGGCGCCAAGCTCGTCGTCTCCCACGTGCGCCCCGCGCCCCCCCTGCCCTCGCCCTGCGCCGCCGGCCGCCCGGTGCGAGCGGGGCGGGTCTTCCCAGCGGGCGGGGGAGACGAACGGCGCGTTCCTGGCGGACCTGGCGGTGGCGCTGGGGGCGCCCTACGCGAAGATCGGGGCGCCGGTGCGGGGCGAGCGGGTCGCCAAGTACAACCGCCTCCTCGCCATCGAGGAGGCCCTCGAGGCGGCCGGCGCCCTCCAGCCCATGGCCGAGGAGCCCCTCCCGCGGCCCCCGGAGCCCGCCGCCGCCGCCGCCGCCGCCGCCGCCAACGCGAAGCGGCCGGCGTCCAAGGAGGGCACCCGCAAGGCCTGAGGCCGACAGCTAGCTCTAGTCGGCTTAGATCAAGATCCCGGAGTTCTCATGATCACGCGTGCAAACTTCGAATTCGTGCGTGAATGAATGGAGCAGCCGCTGCGCAGCTTCAGGAGCAGACTGTCCAGGTCATCCCCTGGCCCCGGCCAGGCAGCCGAAGGCGCAGACGCCTTGAATGAAACTAGATTGCGCCTCTACAAGTTGCTACATTACAAAGTGGGCTAGAAGTCACCGCCCCACGTCCGCTGCGTGGGGCCCGCCTGGCCTGAAGACGGTCCGGTCGATGCTGACCACGATGCTCCCGTCCGGCCCGGCGCGCGCCTCCGTGATGCAGGCGCGTATGACCGAGGCCCCGCCGCCCGCCTCGTCTACTCGTAGATCCAGGAGGTCGTGGAGGGAGTCCAGTTGAACACCTCCTCCGACTGCCGCCGCCCCCGTCAGCGCGCGCCGAGGCGGAGCGGGCGGCGCGGCGGACCTTGAACCACAAGTTGATCTCGCGCTGGCCGTTCTCCACCGAGTCCGAGCCGTGGATCACATTCCTGCGCGGGGCCAAAGCGTCAGCGCCGGCGGCCCGAGGCGGGAGCGCGCCGCTCGCCTCCTCTGCTTCTGGGAACCACAGCGAGAGCTCTCGCGCGGCGGCGCGGGGGGAGTCGCTCCCGTGGGGCAGGAAGCTGGCGATAGCTTAAAGGGGCCCGCTCCGCCCCGCCCCGCCCGGGGCCCACGCACCGGCCGACGTCGACGCCGAAGTCGCCGCGGATGGTGCCGGGCTCCGAGGCGAGCGGGTTGGTCGCGCCGATGAGCTTGCGGCCCGTGGCGACGACGCCCTTGCCCTCCCAGACCTGCCGACGCGTCAGCGCCGCGTACGCGCGAGCTCCGGTCGCGCGCGCACCATGCCGATGACGGGGCCCGAGGTGATGAAGCTGACGAGGTCGTTGAAGAAGGGCTTCTCCTTCAGGGCCGCGTAGTGCTCCTCCGCGAGCGCCTTGCTCGGGATGAGCGCCTTCATGCCGACGAGCTTGTAGCCCTTCTCCTCGAAGCGGGAGATGATGGCGCCGACCTGTGACGCGGGCTAAGGGCAAGCGGACGTCGCACCGCGCGGGGCGCAAACCTTGCCGCGCTGAACGCCGTCAGGCTTGATGGCGATGAAAGTGCGCTCGGTGTTGTCGCAGCGGATATCGAACGCTGCGCGCAGACGGGTCGAGAAAGATTCGCCCGGAATGCGAGGCGCACCGAAGGCTGGCGCACCGAAAGAGGTGGAAGGGGAGGAGGAGGCCTTGAAAGAGCGAGCGGGCAGGAACGAGGCGGCCTCGCCAGCGACGAACTGCTGCTTCGCCTCGAACACCGAGCGGGCGACGCGGGGCTGGCGCGAGACCGCGGCCTGGCTCGTCTGGGAGCGGGTCGAGAAGACCGCGCTGCTGCTGGCGACGGCGGGCACGACAACGGTGAAGGCCATGTTGCGGATTTTGCGGTGAAACCCTGTACCCTGGAACTCAAAGTTGTCTCAACCACAGCTCCCGAGCGCGCGCGAGCGAAAGAACGCCTCGCGCGCGAGATAGCGAAGGCATTGGCGGCTACGGCGCGACCTCAGGACCCGCTCGGCGCGGCGCCAGAAACTTAGGCGCCAGCAGATTCAACCGGCTGGCGTGCGAGCGCGCGCGAGCAGCATTAGAACAGCGTGACGAAGCGATGAAGCGCGCTCGGCGCTCCCGGCAATCGAGCCTCCCCGCGGTAGCGGCAGGCCCGGCGAGCGTTTCAACCCCGGCCTCGTCCGGGGCAGCTCGTGGCATGTCGCACATTGGCTCGATCAACTCGAACAAGTCATCAAACTTGCCCTCGCCGTTCCGGGCAGCCCATGGCATGGCACACATTGGCTTGATCAACTTGAACAAGCCTTGGCCGGTGAGCGCCTGCTGAGCGGCCCTGCCCGGAACGCTCGCCGCCTCCGACGCCCCCGCTCGCCTCAGCTCATGGCCACCGAGGCGAGCCCGGAAGGAAAGGAGCGGCGCGTACGCAGGATCAACCGGAGAATCCGGCACTACGGATGGTGGAACCTCTTCAACACGCGCGTCTGCGCGTTCTTCGGGCTGTGTAGGAGCGCTCCGTCGCTGGCCACGGACATCATCTCCGCGAAGATCTTCGCGACGGACGCGCAGCAGCGGCAGATGACGAGCGCGGAGCGCATGTGGCGCGCCGGGCAACTCGCCGAGACCGAGGGGCGCCAGTCCGACGCTCTGAAAACATACGCGGAGCTCTCGCGCAAGTGCGTCGGCCACCGCGCCCCGCCCGAAGCGCGCGCGTCGAGTCCCCGCGGCCCCGCAGATTCCCCAAGAGCAACGAGGCGGCCCGGGCACTGTACCAGCTCGCGGCGATGAGCGAGCACCAAGTGGCCATGGAGCACCTCGCCACGCTCCGCCGACGCTTTCCGACCCTCGGCCCGCAGGCGCGCTCGAGCGCGCAGCGCCGCGGGGCGCCGCGTGACGCCGGCGGGGCAGGCGATGCTGCAGCAGTCGCGGCTGCTGGCAAAGACGGAGCCGGAGCGGGCGGAGGCGGTGCGGAAAGAGATCCTGCGGTCGTACCCGGGGTCGGACGTGGCGGCGGAGCTGCGCTGGGGCGAGGCCCTCGAGGCGGCCAAGGCCGGCAACGTCGCCCTCGCCATCCGCCGCGCCGAGGAGGTGCCCCCGCCGCCCCCAGCCCGCACCCCCGGCCCCCGCGCGCGCCCCGACTGAGCTCGAACCCGATCCAGATCGGGCGGCACAACAAAAAGGGCGGCTTCGCGGCGGCGGCGGCCTACTGGCGCGTCCTCTGGTCCGCGCGGCGCGAGGGCTCCCCGTCCGCCCCCTCCCTCTCGCACGCCGGCCGCCGCGACCTCCAGAAGCTCCTCGACCGGTACCCCCGCTCCTACTACGGTACCCACCCCTCCCCCCGACCGCCGTGCGCGCGCTGCGCCGCCCACGCCCGTCGCGCGCCCCTCAGCCTGGCGCTCGGCGGAGAAGCTGGGGAAACCGGTCGGGTGCCCCGAGAAGGGGCTCGTTCCCTTCGACGAGCCGGCGGTTGCCCCGCCGGCCGCGGTGCCCGGCGCCACGGCCGCCGCGGCGGCCGCCGCCGTCGCCTCCGCCACCGGCCTGCCGGCCGAGGAGGGCGAGTTCCCCGCCCTGTACCGCGTCGACCTGCCCTGCGGCTCCTGGAGGGTGCGGGCCGTGCCCCCACAAATCGCCCGGCGGGGCGGCGGCCGAGCGGGGCGGGCGCCGCAGGTGCGGAGGCTGTACCGGAAGGGGCGGTACGAGGAGGCGTGGGCGCAGTGGCAGAAGGAGTTCCCCGCGCGGAAGCGGACGGTGGTCTCGGCGGCGGAGATCGCCACGGACGCCTTCCTCCGCTACGCCGTCCGCGACTACGGCGGCGCCGTCGCCAGGCGCGCAGCTTTCGGCCCCGCTCCCTCCTCCTCCTCCTCCCCGCCCCCTAACGACCGGGCGGGGCCTAGGCTCTCGTCGCTGGAGGCGCGGCAGGCCCTCGGAACCGGTAGGACCGAGCGCAAGCTCTACGAGGCACGCGCCCCCGCCCCCCGCCGCGCCCCCCGTCGCACCGACCGCGAACGCCTCCCCCGCAGGCCCTCTCGGACCACCCGGGCTTCTGGCAGGCTCTGTACCCCCTCGCCTGGTGGCCGCAGCTGTCGCAATGGGCCAGGAAGCGCGCCCGCGCCCCCGCGTGTCGCTGCAGAGCTGCGGGCCTTGCTGAACGCGTGCCAGGCGCAACGTGAACCCTCTCCTGGTCCTCAGCGTCATCCGGCAGGTTCGCGCTGTGTCATACCCCGGCGGGCCCTCTCCAGCCCGCAGGCTCTCGCCTCACGCCTTCGGCGCAGGAGAGCCGCTTCGTGACGGGCCTCACCTCCTCGGCGGGTGCCCAGGGCGTCATGCAGGCGCGCCGCGCCCCGCTGTACCCCCGCCCGCCTGCCCGCCCGTTCGCGCCGCGCTTGCGGGCCGACCACGCCCCTCAGGTCATGCCGTCCACCGGCCAGATGGTCGCTTCCGGGCTCGGCCTGGGCAGGCGAGCGCCTCTCGATCATCCCCGCCTCCATCCGTCCGACTTTCCCGTGATCGCCCCGCGCAGCCTCGACCTGGCGACCCCGGAGGCCTCCATCATGGTCGGCACCTCGTACCTCGCCGACGTGCGGCCCCGCACCCCTCCCTCGGAACCCCGTACCCCGCCCACTCTGCCCGCTCCACAGATGATGGCACGGTTCCGGGGCAACCCCGCGCTGGCGCTCGCCGGCTACAACGCCGGTGCGGATCCCGGCCCCTCCCGCTTCGCGCCCGCAGAGGCGGCGGCGCAGGCCCCGGAAACGTGGAGCACTGGATCGCGCAGCGGGCGGCGGAGCGGGCGGCGGAGGCGGCGAAGCGCGGCGCGATCGTCGGCTGGCGCCTCGACGAGGGGCCCCTCGCCGCCGCCCGCAAGCGGCGGGCCCCACGGCCCGCCCCGGCGGCCCCCGCGGCGCCCCCAGCTCCGGCGCCGGCCCCGCGCCGGCGGACTGGGACCGGTTCGTGGAGGAGATCCCGTTCGGGGAGACGCGGTACTACACGAAGGCGGTGCTGGCGAACTACTGGTGCTACCTGCGCCTCTACAACAGCCTCGCCCCCGCCGCCCGCTTCGACGCCGCCGGCGAGGCCGTCGACGCGCACCGCGGCCCCCGCGCCTTCTTCGGCGAGCGCGCCCGCGCCACGAGGCCGGCCCCGCGAGCCGGCGGAGGAGGCCCCGCCCCGAGGCCAAGGAGGCCCCGCCCCGCCCCGCCCGCCCCGCCGTCCCGCCCACCCCGCCCCCGTGGCGGCCAAGCCAGCGCCTCCGCCGTCGCCCCCGCCCCGCCCGCGAAGCCCGCCCCGCCGGCCCCTGCCCCTCCCAAGGCGTCCGCGCCCCCAAGCCGGCGCCGCCCAAGCCGGCGCCGCCCAAGCCGGCAGCTCCCAAGCCGGCGCCGCCGAAGCCCGCGGCTCCCAAGCCGGCGCCGCAGCCCGCCGCACGTAAGCCGACGCCGAAGCGGGCCCGCAAGCCCGCCGCCAAGCCCGCCGCCAAGCCCGCCGCCAAGCCGGCCCCCAAGCCGGCCGCTGCGCCGGCCGCGGCCGCGGCCCCGGCCCCGGCACCGGCCCCGGCACCGGCGGTCCCTGCTTCGGCCCCCGCTGCCTCCTCGTCCGAGTGACGGACGACCGGCCTGGCCTAGGGGCCCCCGCGTCACACACGGCGTCTCCGAGGCCGAGCAGACCCGCGACCGCCCCATAATCGCAGTCGGCGTTCATGCGGGCACAGCGATCTCGAAAAGCAGGGAAGAAGGAAACCCCTGCAGCTGCCCTAGTGGCAGACGATGCTTAACATAGTTTGTATTCAGCAGTATACGTAGTTCACGGTTAGCTGGCTTCAATTTGAGTGAGTTCTCGCTCAGATTTCATTCGAATTCCAGTCCAAATCTTGCGGCTCTATAGATCTCCGAGGCTCCATCTAAAAAAGCTTCTTGGCTCGGTGCCCGAGGGCCGGAGCTCAGCGGCGTCCGATATCGCGCGCCGAGCCTCGGAGTCATGGCGCCGGCGCGGATACGGAGGCCTTTTTTCCGGGTCGAGCCACTGGCATGGCCACGGATTGTAACGCTGCCAGCAGGTCCAGAAGAGTCGACGTCAGGGCGAGTGAGCAGCTTAGTGAATACATCTTTCGAATGCCGACTAGCTGTGTGTCGAACCGCAAGTGCCGTCGCTGCACACTTTGTAGACTCCGTGAGCTGGCAGACGTCCCGCCGACCACCCCCAAACCGCATCGGGCGCTCTTCTCGGTCTTTGCGCGGGCGTAGCCGATGTTACTAGAACGCAGCAAAAGAAAATACACTGACAGGTGCTCCTCTCGGCCAGGCGGAAGGGGCGGGCGCCGGCTTGGGGAGCACGGGACGGGAAAGGCGAAGCGAGGAGAGATTACGCGGCGGCTTGGGAAGGAGAGAGGGAAGAGGAAAAGGATGGGGAAGGAAGGGAGCGGAACGAGCGCTGCTCATTGCGCGCCCGCGAGAAGCGACTTCTTCATGATCCTGCAGCGGGTTCGACGACGGCGGCCACGCAGAGCGGCAACAAGAAAGCGCACCGCATGAAGTCCTCCTCGTTGATCTCGCCGTCGCCGTCGGTGTCGAACTCGTCGATCATCTCCTGCAGCTCCTGCGCGCTATGGCGTTGAGCGGCGATCAAGAACAAGGACCACCACCGAGTAGGCTACCTCGTCCGTCATCCGCTCGCCGAGCTCCTTTGCCACTCGCTTCAGGTTCTTGAACGAGATCTTGCCTGCCGTGCGGACATAACAGTTCGTCAGCTACCCGCTCGGTTGCAGCCCCCGACGCGCTGCGGCGCTCGGCTGGCGGCAACGGCCTAGCTATGACGAACCAGTATTGTCGTCATCGAAGAGACGGAACGCCTTCAGAACCTCCTCCTTCGGGTCCCGCTCCGCGAACTTCTGGGTCATGAGGGAAAGGAACTCATCGAAGTCGATGGTCCCGTTGCCGTCTTTGTCGACCTCTGCCGTCACACTCGGTCGCCGGAAAGCAAGTTCAGCCGGGGCGGTAGCCACGGACCCGCAATCATCTTCTTGACCTCGCCCTTCTTCGGCTCAATGCCCAGGGCCCGCATGGCAACCTTCAGCTCCTTAGAATCAATGTAGCCATTGCCGTCTGCGAACCCACGTGCCCGGGGGCGCCACATCAGCACACTGCGTTTTGAACGAGCGCGGGAGGCCCAGCCTCACCAGTGTCGAAGAGGTCGAACGCCTGCACGAATGCGCGGAAAATCACATCAGAATCTCTTCTACAAGGCTCGGCACTCTCCCGCCCAGCCGCCTGGCCCGGCTAACGTTCAAAACGCACCTCGCGGATCTCCATCTTCTGGGCTTCCGAAATCTCGTAGCGGCCCTTCCGGGTCGAGCCACGGATCGCAGCGCTGCCAGCGGCAGCAGGTCCAGAGGAGCCAGGGCGTGCGTAGGTCGACGAATACATTTTGCCGACTAGCTGTGTGGTGAGCTGTACCCCTCCACTAAAGGCACCCCCCAAGCGCAGCTGAGCCGTTCGGGCTAGCTGGCAAGCAGCGCGCCGGCCCACCGCCGATATCGATGTGCGCCAGTTTACTTGCGCACACGATACCCATAGCCGGTGTCGGCTGCACCACGCTAGCGCTGCAGGCGCTCAGCTCGAGTCTTCGAGGCTCGCAGCTTGCATCGCGAGCGCATCATCGATTAATCAATAAAATAGAACTACCGAACTACTCGTCTTGCTCCTCGGGCGCTGGTGGGGCATCGTCGTCCGCGTGCGCAAACGCGGCCTCAGCCGGCACGGACTCTGGAGCGACGGGCGAGGGCGCCCGCGCAAGCGGCGCCTTCCCTGCTGGCGGCTTATCGAAGTAGAGCGTGAGCCTGTAGAGCGCGCTCATAACCAGGACCACCATCGACATGTACACCTGGGCTGCGCGCCAAGATCAAATTTGCAATGCCTGGCTGGCTACCGGTTCCAGGGGCCACGCACGCTCGTCCTTGGGTCCCTGGATGGTTCGATACGACGACTCGGCGAAGGTGGCCCACGTGACGGCCTTCAGGAGGCGTGCGAGGGTGTTTGTACGCCCGTAGCCCGCAAGGCGCAGGGCCCCGCCGAGGTACAAGCTCCCATAGCAGATCGCGAGGGACACGAGCCCGTCGCCGCGGGGCAAGTTGCCAGGGAACCAGATGTAGGACAGGACTGCGGGTCGCCTCGAATCAAATTGCGGATGACAGTTGCGCGGGCGAGGGCGTGCACCTGTGCCGACGAGGTGGATGGAGTGCGAGCCGACAAGGGACACGAGGGCCCCCTCCTCTTCGAAGTCGGCGGAGAAGCCGCGCCGCGCGCCTATCACGAGCCACCAAGCCACCAGCAGCGACGACCAGAAGCTCGTCCAGCTGAGCGCGGGAAGCGGAGTGAGAGGCAGTGCCGCGCACGAGGGAGAACTGCGGGACGCACGAGAGGAATCGCCCAACATTCTCCTTGCCGCCCGGCAGGAGGAGGAAGATGACGGCCCCCGCAGCGGAAAGGATCAGAAGCTTGAAGGGCCCGGCCGCCAGCGCATCGTTCAAGAATCCCTTCCAGTCAATCTCCAGCCCGACGGTCTTCGACGAGTGCATGCGCTTCACTAAGGCCGGCGCCAGCGACGTCCTCCCCATTTTGATGCCGCCTTTCACGGGCACCTTCCGCTTCACGGGAGGCATCGCAGCTCCTCTAAATCTGCTAGCACGGCGGGCGGAACGCTGAGCCGGTCACGGCAGCTGTCGCAAGAAGTCGTATCGTAACTAGCGCCCGCCTCTAAGTGCAGATAGTGCGCTATGCGATACAGCTAACTTCTATTTGTCCCTGTCGTCCGCTCCACGCGCGCTCGGTTGGATTGTCCTCGATGCCGAACAGCACGCTCAGACAAGGCTCGGCAGCGGCGCACTGCAGCCGAGTTAAACTAAAGACGTGAAGAAGCTCAGCTGCTAGCTATAGAACGCCGCGTGAGTAGCGATGAGCCCCGAGGCGGAGCGTGTTGCCTGTACCCACCCCCTCTGGCCTTTCTTAAAACGTTTCTTTCAAAGTTCTTTGCTCTGCAGCTGTGTACATGTTAAATTTGAACTATTGAAAGTGGCCTTGACATACTCTAGACATATAACGGGTGAGATAGAAGCGGCGCCGGCGGCGACGCGAGCCGTGCGGATGCGGGTCAGTCGTCGTCCTCCTCCTCCCTGTCGCTGCCGCCACCGCCGGGCTTCGCCTTCCCGTTGGAGGGGCCGCGGTGCCGCGGGGACGAGGCGGGGCTGGCGGCGCCGCTGGAGGCGGAGGCGGAGAGGGGCGGGGAGGGCGGGAGCTGCCCGGCGATGGCGCGCTGCAGGGCCTCCATAATGGCCGCCGCCTCGGCGTCGTCGGGCGGCGCGCCGGCGGCGAGCGTCGCGTCGTTGAGCGAGCGCCGCCGGTTGGCGCGGCCCATGCGGTCCGAGAGCGCCGAGGGCGGCTCGAGCTCGTGGTTGCGGGGCGAGGCGGCGTGCTCTATGTAGGCGACGCTGCAGCGGCGGCGGCGGGCGGCGACGGGCCCCGCCGGCTTGGCCTCCAGCTGGGCGTTGACGAGGGTGGGGAAGAGGAGGGCGCGGAGGTCGGAGAGGGAGGGGACGCGGCGCGGCCGGCGCGCGGGGGAGGCGGAGGAGGCGCGGGAGCCCTCCGTGGAGAGGCGCCGGGAGCGCGAGGGCGAGCCCGGGGGCGGCCCCGAGGGCGAGACGCGCCGCACCGCGAGGCCCTGGAGGCGGCGGTGAGGAGGGAGGCCGGGGGCGTGCGGTCGGCGGGGTGCGCGGGGGGGCGGCGGGGGCGGGAGGGCGAAGGAGGGTTGGCGGAGGAGGCGAGGGAGGTGAAGGCGGAGGCGGAGGAGGAGTCCGAGGGGGCGCCCCCCAGCGCGTTCTGCGAGGCGCCCGCCGGCCCCGCCCCGCGGCCGCCGCGGCGGCGACGGCGGCGGCGGCGGCGGCGGCGGCTGTGGAGGACTGCTGGTGGGCGAGGATGCCGAGCGAGATCGTCCGCGCGTGGTTCGACGAGCTCCGCTCCAGCTGCCGGCCTCTCAGCGGGCCCCGGCGGGGCGCGGCGCGGCGCCTGGCGCGAGGCGGGGCGCACCCCGTCGCGGGGCGCCTGGGCCGGCGCCGGCGCATCGGCCGCCGCGAGGTCCGTGACGGAGTTGGGCACGCTCGGCAGCGGCGACGCCACCGAGGCTGCGTCGCAGGGCTAAGGCAGGGGAAACGGGGGCGGGGCGGGGGGGCGGGGCGGCGGGGCGGGCGGGCACCGACGCCGGAGGAGGGGATGCGGTGGAGGAGCGGGGAGCCCGGGCGCGCGTGCTGCAGGGCCTCCTCCGCGTGGCGCGACATCGCCCTGCGAGCGACCGGCAGGGCGGCGCCGTGAGCCTGGCTAGACGGGAGGGGCGGGCGGGGCGGGGCGGGGGCGCGCCGCTCGAGGCGCTCGCGGCGGCCGCGCTTGCAGAACTCGATGGCGCTCCAGCCGGCCGACGTCGTCTGCCGCCGCCCCGCCTCAGCCCCGGCGCGCGCGCCGCGGGCGGGGCGGGGGGTCGCGCGCCCGCTGGGGGTCGGCCCCGCGGCGGAGGAGGCCCCGCACGGTCGCCGCGTCCCCGTGCTCCGCGCAGTACATCAGCGCCGTCCGCCCCTGCGCGAGACCGGCTCGCGCGGGGCGGGGCGGGGCCGCGCGGGCGCGGCGGGCCTGGGAGCGGTCGGGGAGGCAGAAGGAGAAGCCGCGCTCAAGGAGGGCGCGCTGCTGGCGCCGCGGCAGGTCCGCCGCCCGCGCCAGCAGCGACTCCTCCGCCGGCGAGGGCGCAGGCGTCCCCGGCCTGCGCGGGCTCAGGGGCGGCCTCTGCGGGGGCGGGCGGGCGGCGGGGCGCACGTGCGGGGCACGCCGGCGACGTTGTGCTCGGCGGCGTTCACGTCCGCCCCGCACGCCGCCAGCTCCCTGCCCGAAGCTCGGGCCAGGCGCGCGGGCGGGCAGGGGGCCGGGGGCCGGCGGGGCGCACTTGAGGGCTTCCCACTTGGAGAGCCTCGCGGCGATCAGGACCGCCGTGTCCGAGCGCCAGTCCTGCCGCCGCGAGTCAGGCGGGGCCGCCCGGGGCTGGCGGGGAGGGGCGCGACGCGCCTTGGTATCGGTATCGGCGCCGGCATCGCAGAGCATGCGGATTAGCCGCGTGTTGTTCCTCTGCGGCGGGCGCCCCGGCGTCGGCGCGGGCGGGCGGCTGGGGCGGCCGGGGCGGCGGGCGGGCGTCCGGGGGAGACCTTGGCGGCGGCCATGAGGGGCGTCTTGCCGGCGCAGTCGCCGGCGCTGGCGTCGGCGCCGGCCTCGAGGAGGAGGCCGGCGACCTCGGCGGCGGCGGCAAGGTGGCGCAGCTTGCAGGCGAAGAGCAGCGGGGTGCGCCCCTCGCCGTCCTGCGCGTCCACCTCCGCCCCGGCCTCCAGCAGCAGCCTGCCGCGCCTCAGCGGCGGGCGGGGAGAGCGAGGGCGGGGCGAGAGGGGCGCGGGGGCACCGGACGGCGTCGGGGCAGGCGGCGGCGCAGGCGCGGTGGAGGGGCCGCAGCTGCCGCTCGTCCTCCGCGTCCCCGTCCGCCCCCGCCTCCAGCAGCATCCTGCCCCAGGGCGCCGCGTCAGGCCCCGCCCCTCGGGCCCCCGGGCGCCGCGCGAGGCTCGCCTCACGACCTCCGTGTCGATGGGGCACCCCGGGATCGGCTCGCACGCGTCTGGGCGGGGGATCGGGAAGGGTACGGGGCGCGGGGGCGCCGGGGGCGGGGCACGGTGCAGGGCGGTCTGCTCCACGTCGTCGCTCTCCTCGTGCGAGGCCCCCGCGTCCAGCAGCGCCCTGCCAGGCCGCTCGGAGGGGTACGGGGGGGGGGGCATGGGAGGAGGCGGCGGGGTACCGGACGGCCTCGTGTGCGCCGGCGGCGGCGGCGATCATGAGGGGCGTGCAGCTGCGGAGGGGGTTCAGGGGGCGGGGCGCGCGGGGGCCGCGGGCGGGGCGGCCCGGGCACCCGTCCTCGTCCTTGGCATCGACCTCGGCCCCGCACTCGGCGAGCACGCTGCGGGGGGAGGCGGTGAGCGCGGCGCAGCGAGCGGGGCGGGCGGGGCCGGGGCGGGCCTGACGACGTCGAAGCGGCCGATCTTGGCGGCCATGGAGATGGGCGCCAGCTGCACCACCTCCGCCTTCTCGTTCCCGTCGCTTCCCTTCTCCAGCAGCACCCTGCCCCCCGCGCTCACTCGAGAAGCACCCGGAGGGGAAATCGCGAACGGCCGGCCGCACCTGACCACCTCGTCCGAACCGCCGTGGCTGATCGCCTGCCCGGGGTAAGCGTTACCGGGGCGGGAGGGGGGGGGGGGGGGGGGGGCAGCGGGGGAGCCGCAAGGGTACCCAGAAGAGGACGGTGGTGCCGTTGCGGTCCTTGTGGTTCACGTTCGCGCCGGCCTCGATGAGGGCCCTGCCCCGGGGTAAGGGCTCGAGAAGGGGGCGGGCGGAGAGCGGGGGAAAGGGGGCGCGCCTCACGCTCTCGACGTCCCCCACGTAGGCGGCGTACATCTTCCCGCGGGTTCAGGGGCGGAGCGGGGGCGGGACGGGGCGGGGCGGGCCGGCGGGGCGGACCAAGGGGGTGATGCCGTCGACCTGGGCGATGTCGACCTTGGCGCCGCGGACGCAGAGGCCGCGGATGGCCTCCGCGTTGGCCTGGATCGCCGCCATCATCAGCAGCGTCTTCTTGTCCTGGCTCGGCTTCACGTTCACGTCCGCCCCCCGGCTGCGGCGCTCGAGGGTCGCCGGGGGAGGAAAGGAGAGGAAAGGCGGCAAAAGAGAGGGCGCACTCGAGGAGCAGCCAGACGGCTTCCCAGTGGGTCGCGTCGGCCGCTACCAGCGCCGCCGTCATGTGGTCTGCCCGCCCGCCCTCGGCGCCCGCGCGGGGGGCCGGCCGGCGCGGGGGCGGGGGCGGGCTCGCGGACCGACGTCGCGGTGGGTCACGCTGGCGCCGCGGTCGAGGAGGAAGCTGCGCGGGGTCAGCGGGGCGGCGCTGGGGGCGCGGCGGGGGCGGCCCCACCGGACGGTGTCGAGGTCCCCTGCCTTGGAGGCCCATATGAGGGGGGTCTTCCGGTACATCTTGCTGCACGCGTCCACATCCGCCCCCCGCGAAGCCAGAAGCCTGGCCCCTTCCGCTCAGCGGGAGGCCGACCCGGGCCGGCGCGACCGCGCACCGCACTGCAGCCCACTGCTCCGCGCGCGCCGCGTACACGACGGCTGACACGCCCGCAGAGTTCGTTTCGTTTACATTTGCTGTTTCATCGCGCAGCAGCTCCCTGCATTCGTATGAGCGATCGGCCGCTTGGCCGGGCTGGCCCCACGCACTCGATGGTCGTGAGATCGCCCTCCTCGGCCGCGCGCATAAGGGAAGTGCGTTCAGCCGTGCTGCACGTAGCGCGTGTTAGCAGCGCGCGCTATTGGGAGGCCGGCCGTACGCTCAGCGGGCCGCAGACCTGCAGGTATGTTCGGGGTCTTGCTGCTTCTTGTTCCAGCTGCGCGTGCGCGAGGGGTGCATAAGCTATTCGCGGTCCTGGAGCGCATAGCTAGCGGCTTCCGCCCGGCCCGCAGACGGAGGACGTACAAGGAGCGTGGGCGAGAGAACACGGATCGGCCACTTGCATCCCGCAGGACGGGCGAGGCGCATCGGTTGGAAAAGGAGCCAGGTGACCCGATAGCATGCGGCACTGGCGAAGCCGACGAGCCGGCGGGGAAAGGAGGCGTACTCGACGACGACCGCGACCGAGGAAGTCCAAGCTCCAGCGCCTCATGGTCGAGGTGGTCGATCGGTGCGAACTGTTCGAGCATCTCAAGCGTGCTAGGTGACCGGCCGCCACCCTTC
The DNA here is from genome assembly GCA_004431415.1 of Cyanophora paradoxa. NCBI lineage: Eukaryota > Glaucocystophyceae > Cyanophorales > Cyanophoraceae > Cyanophora > Cyanophora paradoxa. Next base: position 2,826 of record QPMI01000335.1, on the reverse strand, counting down.
AAACTCGGTGCATCACGTTCGGTTGCATCACGTTCACCGCTGCCTTCAAACTGTACCCTGGCAAGTTCAACTTCGAACGCTCAGCAGGAGCGGCAGATGCCCCCCAAGCGCTCTTCCGAGGCGCCTGAAGCAGCTCCATCGAGCTCAGCCACCGCGGCGAGCTCAGCCGCCGCGTCGACTTCGACCTCGGCCGCTGCGCGCTTCGCCGCGGTCTCCGGCCTGCCACACACGGATGGGCTGCCACTGAAGGTCTGCCGAGCGCAGCTCGGTCCGGCCCGCGTGCCGCGTTTAAATGATCGTTCAACACGCAACGCAGGTCGAAGTGGTGATGAAGCTGCGTTCGGCTGGGGCGGACAGCGAGGCGCTCATCTTTGACTGCCGAGACGAGGGTGCGGCGCACGCCGGGCCACCGAAGGGGCCGCACCCGTCCGAGATCCGCGTCGTCTTCCGCGGGGACGAGGCGAGGCAGTACGCACGCATCGCGCGAAAGGTGCGGCTGGCGCCTGCGGGAATTCGATGCGCCGCGCGCGAAGGGAGCGCAGGACATGCTCGTGCTGCGGTCGTTCGCGCTGGAGGACGAGGAGGAGGGGGGCCGCCACCCGTTCCGCCTCGCCGTCCACGCCGCCGCCCCCGGCGGACCCGAGCCGCCCGTCACGGTTTGGCGCCCCCTTCCGCCCCCGGCCGCCGCCAACCGACGGGTTCCCCAGGTCCTCCGCGGGCCCCACCGCGGGATCGTACCCCTCTCTGAGCTGGAGGCGGAGCGTGCGTGCCCCTCCGAGGCCGCCCCTGTTGCCCTCAATGTAGACGAATCGGTCGCAGCTGCGGCCGGCGGATCGGATCCCAAGCGACCCCGCCCGGACCCCTCTTCCGCCTCGGGGGGCGCCCCTGCCCCCGTCAGCACTCCGGCCCCGGCCCCCGCCGCCGCGCCCCGCCCCGCCCTATCCTTCGGCCCGCCTCAACCCGCGCCCTCCTCGTCCTCCTCCTCCTCCTCCTCCTCCTCCTTATCCGCGCCGGCTGGGCTGCAGTACACCCGCCTCGCCGACGTCAGGCTGGGTACGCTGCACGTCTGGGGCGTCGTCCTCGACTACATCGTACCCTACCGCACCGGCGGTTCCGGTGGGCCCTCCCCGGCACCCTCGCGCGCGGCGCTCGCCTCGAACGAGCCTCAGACTACAACGCGCGCCTCGTGGTCGCCGACGAGAGCTGCCCGGCGGGGGTGCAGCTCACCCTCTTCGGCCCCCCAGGCTACCGTGCGCGCCCCTGCGGCTCCCCGCAAGTACCCCCTGCAAGACCCTTTCGCCGCAGTGCCGCTACCCGGTCGGCTTGGAGAAGTATTCCGCGGGGAGCGGATCCAGGCGCGCCCGCACCCCCACGCCGCGGCCGGCACCGTCTCTCGCTCACGCGAGGCCGGCCGCAGTTTGAAATGTTCAACGGGCGGCTCTGCGGGAAGGCCTTCTTCAGGAATATTCCCGCCCCGGCGTGGTCCCTCTTCCCGGGAGCCCCCGGTTCGACTCCGTCGGGGTCCGATTTCGCGTCGCCCCTCACCTTAACCCCAGGTGGACCCGTGGCGCCCGTGTCCAGCGACCCGAAGGGCCGCCTCACCGCAGAGGACACGAGGTCCGTGTACCCCTCGAACCCCCACCGAGCGCGCCTCACGCGCGGCCCAGGCGCGTCGAGGAGCTCCGATCCTTCGCCGTCTCCCTGCTGTCCGGCAACCCGCTACCCCGTGCGCCCACCGGCGCGGCGCCTTCAGACCGGCGGACCTGAGCTGGCTCCCAGGAGCCACGTTCCGGAAGCGGCTCGAGGACGTCTTGTCCGTCGGGGTGTCCGAGGCGGACATCCTCTGCCAGGCCCGTGTACCCCCCTGCCCGGCTCCTGGTAGCCCGACCCGCCCCCCCAGGTCCTCTCCGATCCTGTGGACGTGGGGCCCGCGATGGAGGTCCTCGTATGGGACGGTACCCCCGCCCGATCCTTCCCCCGGTCGGCCCGCCGGCGCCCAGCTCGCGGCTCGCGCTGAGGCGGGGGCGGCGGCAGGGGCGGGGGCCCGGAGGCGCCGGCGGGCTGGGGCGGTGGTGGCGGCGCGGCTGGCGCGGGCGTGCGGGGCGGGCCCGCCGCTGCGGGCGCTGCTGGCCTCCCTGCGGCCCGGCGACTGGGTCCTCCTCAAGCTCGCCTCCTCCTCATCCTCCTCCTCGGCGGGGGCCGGGGCGCCTCCCGCGCCGCGGCTCGAGCTCGCCGCCAAGTCCTCCGTCCTCCGCGTGCCCCCGCCGCCCGCGACGTCCGCGACGCCCTCGCCCGCCACCAGGCCCGCCCCTCCAGCCCCCGCTCCATCCCGCTCTCAGCCTGCCCCCGCAGGAGGCCCTCGCCGCCGCAACGGCTGCGGCAGCCGCAGCCGCATCCGTCGCCCCGCCCCACCGGACCCCGCCCCGCAGGCCCTGGCCCGGTCCCGGCCTTGCCCGCTTTGCCGCGCGGGCCCGCCCTCGCCCTGCCGGCCCCCCGCCCCGCCCGTTACCAGTGCGCTCCCGCGGTCTCCCCTCGCGGCGGACCGCCGCCAGCTCACCCTCCCCGGCCGTCCCAGCCACCTCCTTCGATTCCGTACCCCTCTCGAGCCTCGCCGAGGTCCTTGCCTCCGAGAACGTTCGCCGCCCAGCTCCTCGCACCTCCCCCGCGCCCGTACCCACGTGCTTTCCCCCTCCCCTCCCCGCCCCCCCCCCCCCCCCCCCTGGCAGGTCCCCTGGAAGTTCCGCTGCAGGGCGCGGATCGAGGGGCTCGTCCCCTCCAAGGTCGGTACCCCCGCCCTTTTGCTGCTCGCTCTCTGCGGTCAGCGAC
>QPMI01000334.1:0-55007 GCA_004431415.1 Cyanophora paradoxa | reverse complement strand
TGAGTGACTTGCTGGTGGGTGGGTCATCTGCCTAAGGCTAGCGCCTTGTGCATATTCGCCTAGTGAGATTTGGGATGCATCTGTCCTTTTTGTGGCAGATCCCAAACCTCCAGCCTGTAACTGAGTGACTTGCTGGTGGGTGGGTCATCTGCCTAAGGCTAGCCCCTTTTTCATATTCCTCCAGAGATATTTGGGGCGCATCTTGTTTCTATTTTCTGGCAGATTGGAAACCTAGGGCCTTCGAATGAGTGACTTGCTGGTGGGTGGGTCATCTGCCTAAGGCTAGCGCCTTGTGCATATTCCCCTAGTGAGATTTGGGATGCATCTGTCCTTTTTGTGGCAGATCCCAAACCTCCAGCCTGTAACGGAGTGACTTGCTGGTGGGTGGGTCATCTCCCTAAGGCTAGCGCCTTGTGCATATTCCTCCAGAGAGATTTGGGATGCATCTGTCTTTTTTGTGGCAGATCCCAAACCTCCAGCCTGTAACTGAGTGACTTGCTGGTGGGTGGGTCATCTGCCTAAGGCTAGCGCCTTGTGCATATTCCCTAGAGAGATTTGGGATGCATCTGTCCTTTTTGTGGCAGATCCCAAACCTCCAGCCTGTAACTGAGTGACTTGCTGGTGGGTGGGTCATCTGCCTAAGGCTAGCCCCTTTTGCATATTCCTCCAGAGATATTTGGGGCGCATCTTGCTTCTATTTTCTGACAGATTGGAAACCTAGGGCCTTCGAATGAGTGACTTGCTGGTGGGTGGGTCATCTGCCTAAGGCTAGCGCCTTGTGCATATTCGCCTAGTGAGATTTGGGATGCATCTGTCCTTTTTGTGGCAGATCCCAAACCTCCAGCCTGTAACTGAGTGACTTGCTGGTGGGTGGGTCATCTGCCTAAGGCTAGCCCCTTTTTCATATTCCTCCAGAGATATTTGGGGCGCATCTTGTTTCTATTTTCTGGCAGATTGGAAACCTAGGGCCTTCGAATGAGTGACTTGCTGGTGGGTGGGTCATCTGCCTAAGGCTAGCGCCTTGTGCATATTCCCCTAGTGAGATTTGGGATGCATCCGTCCTTTTTGTGGCAGATCCCAAACGTCCAGCCTGTAATTGAGTGACTTGCTGGTGGGTGGGTCATCTGCCTAAGGCTAGCGCCTTGTGCATATTCCTCCAGAGAGATTTGGGATGCATCTGTCTTTTTTGTGGCAGATCCCAAACCTCCAGCCTGTAACTGAGTGACTTGCTGGTGGGTGGGTCATCTGCCTAAGGCTAGCGCCTTGTGCATATTCCCCTAGAGAGATTTGGGATGCATCTGTCTTTTTTGTGGCAGATCCCAAACGTCCAGCCTGTAATTGAGTGACTTGCTGGTGGGTGGGTCATCTGCCTAAGGCTAGCCCCTTTTGCATATTCCTCCAGAGATATTTGGGGCGCATCTTGCTTCTATTTTCTGGCAGATTGGAAACCTAGGCCTTCGAATGAGTGACTTGCTGGTGGGTGGGTCATCTGCCTAAGGCTAGCGCCTTGTGCATATTCCCCTAGTGAGATTTGGGATGCATCTGTCCTTTTTGTGGCAGATCCCAAACCTCCAGCCTGTAACGGAGTGACTTGCTGGTGGGTGGGTCATCTGCCTAAGGCTAGCGCCTTGTGCATATTCCTCCAGAGAGATTTGGGATGCATCTGTCTTTTTTGTGGCAGATCCCAAACCTCCAGCCTGTAACTGAGTGACTTGCTGGTGGGTGGGTCATCTGCCTAAGGCTAGCGCCTTGTGCATATTCCCCTAGAGAGATTTGGGATGCATCTGTCTTTTTTGTGGCAGATCCCAAACGTCCAGCCTGTAATTGAGTGACTTGCTGGTGGGTGGGTCATCTGCCTAAGGCTAGCGCCTTGTGCATATTCCCCTAGAGAGATTTTGGATGCATCTGTCCTTTTTGTGGCAGATCCCAAACCTCCAGCCTGTAACTGAGTGACTTGCTGGTGGGTGGGTCATCTGCCTAAGGCTAGCCCCTTTTGCATATTCCTCCAGAGATATTTGGGGCGCATCTTGCTTCTATTTTCTGGCAGATTGGAAACCTAGGGCCTTCGAATGAGTGACTTGCTGGTGGGTGGGTCATCTGCCTAAGGCTAGCGCCTTGTGCATATTCCCTAGAGAGATTTGGGATGCATCTGTCTTCTATTTTCTGGCAGATTGGAACCCTGGGCCTTCGAACGAGTGACTTGCTGGTGGGTGGGTCATCGGCCTAAGGCTAGCGCCTTGTGCATATTCCCCTAGAGAGATTTGGGATGCATCTTTCTTTTTTGTGGCAGATCCCAAACCTCCAGCCTGTATCGGAGTGACTTGCTGGTGGGTGGGTCATCTGCCTAAGGCTAGCGCCTTGTGCATATTCCCCTAGTGAGATTTGGGATGCATCTGTCCTTTTTGTGGCAGATCCCAAACCTCCAGCCTGTATCGGAGTGACTTGCTGGTGGGTGGGTCATCTGCCTAAGGCTAGCGCCTTGTGCATATTCCCCTAGAGAGATTTGGGATGCATCTGTCTTTTTTGTGGCAGATCCCAAACCTCCAGCCTGTAACTGAGTGACTTGCTGGTGGGTGGGTCATCTGCCTAAGGCTAGCCCCTTTTGCATATTCCTCCAGAGATATTAGGGCGCATCTTGCTTCTATTTCTGGCAGATTGGAAACCTAGGCCTTCGAATGAGTGACTTGCTGGTGGGTGGGTCATCTGCCTAAGGCTAGCGCCTTGTGCATCATCCCCCAGAGAGATTTGGGATGCATCTGTCTTCTATTTTCTGGCAGATTGGAACCCTGGGGCCTTTGACTCAGTGACTTACTGGTGGGTGGGTCAGTGGCCTAAGGCTAGCGCCTTGTGCATATTCCCCTAGAGAGATTTAGGATGCATCTTTCTTTTTTGTGGCAGATCCCAAACCTCCAGCCTGTACCTGAGTGACTTGCTGGTGGGTGGGTCATCTGCCTAAGGCTAGCGCCTTGTGCATATTCCCCTAGTGAGATTTGGGATGCATCTGTCTTTTTTGTGGCAGATCCCAAACCTCCAGCCTGTAACTGAGTGACTTGCTGGTGGGTGGGTCATCAGCCTAAGGCTAGCCCCTTTTGCATATTCCTCCAGAGATATTAGGGGCGCATCTTGCTTCTATTTTCTGGCAGATTGGAAACCTAGGGCCTTCGAATGAGTGACTTGCTGGTGGGTGGGTCATCTGCCTAAGGCTAGCGCCTTGTGCATCATCCCCCAGAGAGATTTGGGATGCATCTGTCTTCTATTTTCTGGCAGATTGGAACCCTGGGGCCTTTGACTCAGTGACTTACTGGTGGGTGGGTCAGTGGTCTAAGGCTAGCGCCTTGTGCATATTCCCCTAGAGAGATTTAGGATGCATCTTTCTTTTTTGTGGCAGATCCCAAACCTCCAGCCTGTACCTGAGTGACTTGCTGGTGGGTGGGTCATCTGCCTAAGGCTAGCGCCTTGTGCATATTCCCCTAGTGAGATTTGGGATGCATCTGTCTTTTTTGTGGCAGATCCCAAACCTCCAGCCTGTATCGGAGTGACTTGCTGGTGGGTGGGTCATCTGCCTAAGGCTAGCGCCTTGTGCATATTCCCCTAGAGAGATTTGGGATGCATCTGTCTTTTTTGTGGCAGATCCCAAACCTCCAGCCTGTAACTGAGTGACTTGCTGGTGGGTGGGTCATCTGCCTAAGGCTAGCCCCTTTTGCATATTCCTCCAGAGATATTAGGGGCGCATCTTGCTTCTATTTTCTGGCAGATTGGAAACCTAGGGCCTTCGAATGAGTGACTTGCTGGTGGGTGGGTCATCTGCCTAAGGCTAGCGCCTTGTGCATCATCCCCCAGAGAGATTTGGGATGCATCTGTCTTCTATTTTCTGGCAGATTGGAACCCTGGGGCCTTTGACTCAGTGACTTACTGGTGGGTGGGTCAGTGCCTAAGGCTAGCGCCTTGTGCATATTCCCCTAGAGAGATTTAGGATGCATCTTTCTTTTTTGTGGCAGATCCCAAACCTCCAGCCTGTACCTGAGTGACTTGCTGGTGGGTGGGTCATCTGCCTAAGGCTAGCGCCTTGTGCATATTCCCCTAGTGAGATTTGGGATGCATCTGTCTTTTTTGTGGCAGATCCCAAACCTCCAGCCTGTAACTGAGTGACTTGCTGGTGGGTGGGTCATCAGCCTAAGGCTAGCCCCTTTTGCATATTCCTCCAGAGATATTAGGGGCGCATCTTGCTTCTATTTTCTGGCAGATTGGAAACCTAGGGCCTTCGAATGAGTGACTTGCTGGTGGGTGGGTCATCTGCCTAAGGCTAGCGCCTTGTGCATCATCCCCCAGAGAGATTTGGGATGCATCTGTCTTCTATTTTCTGGCAGATTGGAACCCTGGGGCCTTTGACTCAGTGACTTACTGGTGGGTGGGTCAGTGGTCTAAGGCTAGCGCCTTGTGCATATTCCCCTAGAGAGATTTAGGATGCATCTTTCTTTTTTGTGGCAGATCCCAAACCTCCAGCCTGTACCTGAGTGACTTGCTGGTGGGTGGGTCATCTGCCTAAGGCTAGCGCCTTGTGCATATTCCCCTAGTGAGATTTGGGATGCATCTGTCTTTTTTGTGGCAGATCCCAAACCTCCAGCCTGTAACTGAGTGACTTGCTGGTGGGTGGGTCATCTGCCTAAGGCAAGCGCCTTGTGCATATTCCCCCAGAGAGATTTTGGGTGCATCCTTCTTCTATTTTCTGGCAGATCGGAAACCTGGGGCGTTCGACTGAGTGACTTGGTGGTGGGTGGGGCATCTTCGTAAGGCTAGCGCCTTGTGCATCTTCCCCCAGAGAGATTCGGGGTGCATCTTTCTTCTTTTTTGTGGCTGATTGGAAACCTGGGGCCTCTGACTGTGTGACTTGCGGGTGGGTGGGCCATCTTCCTAAGGCTAGCGCCTTGTGCATGTTCCCCAAGAGAGATTTGGGGTGCATCTTGCTTCTTTTTTGTCACAGATCAGAAACCTGGGGCCTCTGACTGAGTGACTTGGTGGTGGGTGGGTCATCTTCCTAAGGCTAGCGCCTTGTGCATATTCCCCCAGAGAGATTTGGGGTGCATCTTTCTCCTTGTTTGTGGCAGATGAGAAACCTGCGGCCTCCGACTGGGTGACTTGCTGGTGGGTGGCTCATCTGCCTAAGGCTACCGCCAGCTACTAGAGAGCCATGGCTAGCCCGGTTCTCGCCCAGCAAGCAGGTTTTGCCACAAATATTTGCCAGGCTAGCTCTGGTGTATGCGGTCTGGCTAGAAGTATATCAAAGCGTGGTATCTGGTTCTTTGGGGGATGATCTATATTCGATTCTGACTGCCAATTCATCTGACTGGTCGATGGTGAACTCAACCAGCTGACACACTGAATTCAAAACTGAATTCGAATTCTTTGGGGGATCATCTATCTGTCTATCTATCTTTCTACAATTCTGACTATGAATACATCTTACTGGCGGCGAGCTCATCCAGGCAGATGACCCACCTAAAAGCAAGTCACTCAGTCAAAGGCCCCAGGTTTCCAATCTGCCAGAAAAAAGAAGAAACATGCACCCCAAATCTCTCTGGGGGAATATGCCCAAGGCGCTAGCCTTGGGCAAATGACCCACCCACCTGCAAGTCACTCAGTCGAAGGCCCCAGATATCCAATCTGCCACAAAATAGAAGAAAGATGCACTTCAAATCTCTCTGGGGGGAAATGCACAAGGCGCTAGCCTTAGGCAGATGACCCACCCACCCACAAGTCACGAAATCAAAAGCCCCAGGTTTCCAATCTGCCAGAAAAAAGAAGAAACATGCACCCCAAATCTCTCTGGGGGAATATGCCCAAGGCGCTAGCCTTAGGAAGATGACCCACCCACCTGCAAGTCACTCAGTCGAAGGCCCCAGATTTCCAATCTGCCACAAAATAGAAGAAAGATGCACCCCAATTCTCTCTGGGGGGATATGCACAAGGCGCTAGCCTTAAACAGATGACCCACCCACCAGCATGTCACTCAGTCCAAGGCCCCAGGTTTCCAATGTGCTAGAAAACCGAAGACAGATGCACTCCAAATCTCTCTGGGGGAATATTCCCAAGGCGCTAGCCTTAGGAAGATGATGTTTGTGGGTTCATCTTCCTAAGGCTAGCGCCTGTGCATATTCCCCCAGAGAGATTTGGGATGCATCTGGCTTTTTTTGTGGCGGATCCGAAACCTGGGCCCTTTGACTGAGTGACTTGCTGGTGGGTGGGTTCATCTGGCTCAGGCTAGCGCCTTGTGCATATTCCCCCAGAGAGGTTTGGGGTGCATCTTTCTTCATTTTTGTCACAGATCAGAAACCTGCAGCCTTCGACTGGGTGACTTGCTGGTGGGTGCCTTCATCTGGCTGAGGCTAGCGCCTTGTGCATGTTGTTTTAGAGAGATTTGGGGTGCATCCATCTTCTGGGGCCTTCGACTGAGTGACTTGGTGGTGGGTGGTTTCATCGGTCCCCACCCACCAAAAACACCAGGCAGGGGTATGCTGGGCGTCTCCAGCGCCCTCGGACTCAAGGGGAAAGTTTTACTGAACACATCAACTTGGAATGTACAAGCCATACAAGCTGGAAGATGACAATTGCTGTTTTTTAAGTCTTCTCATGAGCTCAATATACCGCTGACCATTTACAGCCTCTCCTGGAGCCCTGTCCCAGAGCTCTCTGTGTCCAGGGATCAAGCGGTGATTGAGGTGAAAGACGTGGCACATGGTGGTTATCACAGTTGTGTACCCGAGAAGCCTTGCTTTGGAGGAAAGAAACAGTTCATTGCAATCATGTCCAATGTCGAGAATTTCATCGAATCCATTCAGATCGCGAATGACATGCGTTGGTGCAGCTGCAGCAGCAATTTCCCAAAACTGCAAGCTCTTGATGACGCCGTTGGGGGCTGGCACACCATTGATAAACAATTCGCGCGGAGCAGAGAGAGTTACATTAAGTTTCCATGGAGCTAATGACGAGGGATTAAAGAGCTCAGAAAAAACGGTGTCAGGGCGCTTTAGATCTCGAACGAGAAGATCAGTTGGACCATTTAAGACCGAAATGGGAAAACTCAACAGCGTTTTTGAATTGGCGATGTCGGCGTAATGAAGCACAACTTCTTCGAGGAAGCAACTCTCGGTGAAAATAAAGTCTTGCAAAAAAACAACTAGTGAAGTAGCAACGTGTTCAAGCGCGGTGTTTAGGGCGCGATTGATCGAGTATGGAACCCATGTGAGATCAGGATGAGCAGGTCTACTAGGACCCATGAACCGCAACCTTATCTTTAGCATCTCACACATTCGCATCACATTCGAAATCCTTGAGCTCGCCAACTCATCAACAATCACAAGCTCAAAATGTTTAAATGTTTGCTCAGCCAGAGAAGCCAAGAGCACATCCAATCCACCGGGACGTTTCGTGACATACACAACGGACACGGTTGGCAAAGCGATCGCATTACTGGATAACAGAACCAAAAAAGTCAATGCCAACATCGCCGTTCTCCTGGGGCATTGTTCGACCACTGGATTCCCCTTCATACGCTCCCCCCGCGGCTGCAGTGGGAAATCAGGGGGTGGGGGGGGCCGACCCCACGTCCGGGACTAGAAAAGAAACATCCTAAACCTGGGGCCTCAGGTTGAGTGACTTGCTGGTGGGTGGGTCATCTGCCTAAGGCTAGCGCCTTGTGCATATTCCCCCATAGAGATTTGGGGTGCATCTTTCTTCTTTTTTGTGGCAGATCGGAAACCTGGGGGATTCGACTGAGTGACTTGCTGGTTGGAAGGGTCATCTGCCTAAGGCTAGACCCCACGTCAGGGACTAGAAAAGAAACATCCTAAACCTGGGGCCTCCGGTTGAGTGACTTGCTGGTGGGTGTGTTCATCTGCCTAAGGCAAGCACCTTGTGGATATTCCCCCAGAGAGATTTGGGGTGCATCTTCTTCTATTTTGTGGCAGATCAGAAACCTGGGGCCTTTGACTGAGTGACTTGCTGGTGGGTGTGAGGAAGATGAGTTACCCACCCACCAGCAAGTAACTCAGAAGGAGGCCCAACAATTAAGATCTGTGACAAAATACAAGAAAGACGCACCCCAAATCTCTCTGTATTTTGTCACAGATCCTAAACCTTGGGCCTCCTTCTGAGTGACTTGCTGGTGGGTGGGTCATCTTCTCAGGCTAGCTCCTTGTGCATATTCCCCCAAAGATGTGGGATGCATCTTTCTAAGGCTAGCGCCTTGTGCGTATTCCCCCAGAGAGATTTGGGGTGCATCCTTCTTCTATTTTGCCACAGATCGGAAACCTGGGGCCTTTGACTGAGTGACTTGCTGGAGGGTGGGTCATCTGCCTAAGGCTAGCGCCTGATGCATATCCCCCCAGAGAGATTTGGGGTGCATCCTTCTTCTATTTTGCCACAGATCGGAAACCTGGGGCCTTCAACTGAGGCCATCCTTCTTTTGTTTTGTGGCAGATACTTATCCTGGGGCCTTCAACTGAGTGACTTGCTGGTGGGTGGCTCATCTGCCTAATGCTAGCGCCTTGTGCATATTCCCCCAGAGAGATTTGGGGTGCATCTTTCTTCTATTTTGCCACAGATCCGAAACCTGGGGCCTTTGACTGAGTGACTTGCTGGAGGGTGGGTCATCTGCCTAAGGCTAGCGCCTGATGCATATCCCCCCAGAGAGATTTGGGGTGCATCTTTCTTCTATTTTGTGGCAGATCGGAAACCTGGGGCCTTCGACTGAGTGATTTGCTGGTGGGTGGGTCATCTGCCTAAGGCTAGCACCTTGTGCATGTTCCCCCAGAGAGATATGGGTATTATCCTTCTTTTATTTTGTGGCGGATCAGAAACCTGGGGCCTTTGACTCAGTGGCTTGCTGGTGGGTGGGTTCATCTTCCTTAGGCTAGCGCCTTGTGCATATTCCCCCAGAGAGATTTGGGGTGCATCCTTCTTCTTTTTTGTGGCAGATCGGAAACCTGGGACGTTCGACTGAGTGACTTGGTGGTGGGTGGGTCATCTGTCTAAGGCTAGCGCCTTGTGCATATTCCCCCAGAGAGATTTGGGGTGCATCTTTCTTCTTTTTTCTGGCAGATTGGAAACCTGGAGCCTTCTACTGAGTGACTTGCTGGTGGGTGGGTCATCTGCCTATGACTAGTGCCTGATGCATATCCCCCCAGAGAGATTTGGGGTGCATCTTTCTTCTATTTTGTGGCAGATCGGAAACCTGGGGCCTTTGACTGAGTGGCTTGCTGGTGGGTGGGTCATCTGCCTAAGGCTAGCGCCTGATGCATATCCCCCCAGAAGATTTGGGGTGCATCTTTCTTTTATTTTGGGGCAGATCAGAAACCTGGGGCCTTTGACTGAGTGACTTGCTCGTGGGTGGGTCATCTGCCTAAGGCTAGCGCCTTGTGCATATTCCCCCATAGAGATTTGGGGTGCATCTTTCTTCTATTTTGCCACAGATCGGAAACCTGGGGCCTTTGACTGAGTGACTTGCTGGAGGGTGGGTCATCTGCTTAAGGCTAGCGCCTGATGCATATCCCCCCAGAGAGATTTGGGGTGCATCCTTCTTCTATTTTGTGGCAGATCGGAAACCTGGGGCCTTTGACTGAGTGGCTTGCTGGTGGGTGGGTCATCTGCCTAAGGCTAGCGCCTTGTGCATATTCCCCCAGAGAGATTTGGGGTGCATCCTTCTTCTTTTTGTGGCAGATCGGAAACCTGGGGCGTTCGACTGAGTGACTTGGTGGTGGGTGGGTCATCTTTCTGAGGCTAGCGCCTTGTGCAGATTCCCCCAGAGAGATTTGGGGTGCATCTTTCTTCTTTTCTCTGGCAGATCCTTATCCTGGGGCCTTCAACTGAGTGACTTGCTGGTGGGTGGGTCATCTGCCTGAGGCTAGCGCCTTGTGCATATTCCCCCAGAGAGATTTTGGGTGCATCCTTCTTCTTTTTTGTGGCAGATCGGAAACCTGGGGCGTTCGACTGAGTGACTTGGTGGTGGGTGGGTCATCTTTCTGAGGCTAGCGCCTTGTGCAGATTCCCCCAGAGAGATTTGGGGTGCATCTTTCTTCTTTTCTCTGGCAGATCCTTATCCTGGGGCCTTTGACTGAGTGATTTGCTGGTGGGTGGGTCATCTGCCTATGACTAGTGCCTGATGCATATCCCCCCAGAAACATTTGGGGTGCATCTTTCTTTTATTTTGTGGCAGATCGGAAACCTGGGGCCTTTGACTGAGTGGCTTGCTGGTGGGTGGGTCATCTGCCTAAGGCTAGCGCCTGATGCATATTCCCCCAGAGAGATTTTGGGTGCATCCTTCTTTTATTTTGTGGCGGATCAGAAACCTGGGGCCTTTGACTGAGTGGCTTGCTGGTGGGTGGGTTCATCTTCCTTAGGCTAGCGCCTTGTGCATATTCCCCCAGAGAGATTTGGGGTGCATCCTTCTTCTTTTTTGTGGCAGATCGGAAACCTGGGGCGTTCGACTGAGTGACTTGGTGGTGGGTGGGTCATCTTTCTGAGGCTAGCGCCTTGTGCAGATTCCCCCCGAGAGATTTGGGGTGCATCCTTCTTTTTTCTGGCAGATTGGAAACCTGGAGCCTTCTACTGAGTGACTTGCTGGTGGGTGGGTCATCTGCCTATGACTAGTGCCTGATGCATATCCCCCCAGAGAGATTTGGGGTGCATCTTTCTTCTATTTTGTGGCAGATCGGAAACCTGGGGCCTTTGACTGAGTGGCTTGCTGGTGGGTGGGTCATCTGCCTAAGGCTAGCGCCTGATGCATATCCCCCCAGAAGATTTGGGGTGCATCTTTCTTTTATTTTGTGGCAGATCAGAAACCTGGGGCCTTCGACTGTGTGACTTGCTCGTGGGTGGGTCATCTGCCTAAGGCTAGCGCCTTGTGCATATTCCCCCATAGAGATTTGGGGTGCATCTTTCTTCTATTTTGCCACAGATCGGAAACCTGGGGCCTTTGACTGAGTGACTTGCTGGAGGGTGGGTCATCTGCTTAAGGCTAGCGCCTGATGCATATCCCCCAGAGAGATTTGGGGTGCATCCTTCTTCTATTTTGTGGCAGATCGGAAACCTGGGGCCTTTGACTGAGTGGCTTGCTGGTGGGTGGGTCATCTGCCTAAGGCTAGCGCCTGATGCATATCCCCCCAGAAAGATTTGGGGTGCATCTTTCTTTTATTTTGTGGCAGATCAGAAACCTGGGGCCTTCGACTGAGTGATTTGCTGGTGGGTGGGTCATCTGCCTAAGGCTAGCGCCTTGTGCATATTCCCCCAGAGAGATTTTGGGTGCATCCTTCTTCTTTTTTGTGGCAGATTGGAAACCTGGGGCGTTCGACTGAGTGACTTGGTGGTGGGTGGGTCATCTTTCTGAGGCTAGCGCCTTGTGCAGATTCCCCCAGAGAGATTTGGGGTGCATCTTTCTTCTTTTCTCTGGCAGATCCTTATCCTGGGGCCTTCAACTGAGTGACTTGCTGGTGGGTGGGTCATCTGCCTAAGGCTAGCGCCTTGTGCATATTCCCCCAGAGAGATTTTGGGTGCATCCTTCTTCTTTTTTGTGGCAGATCGGAAACCTGGGGCGTTCGACTGAGTGACTTGGTGGTGGGTGGGTCATCTTTCTGAGGCTAGCGCCTTGTGCAGATTCCCCCAGAGAGATTTGGGGTGCATCTTTCTTCTTTTCTCTGGCAGATCCTTATCCTGGGGCCTTCAACTGAGTGACTTGCTGGTGGGTGGGTCATCTGCCTGAGGCTAGCGCCTTGTGCATATTCCCCCAGAGAGATTTTGGGTGCATCCTTCTTCTTTTTTGTGGCAGATCGGAAACCTGGGGCGTTCGACTGAGTGACTTGGTGGTGGGTGTGTCATCTTTCTGAGGCTAGCGCCTTGTGCAGATTCCCCCAGAGAGATTTGGGGTGCATCTTTCTTCTTTTCTCTGGCAGATCCTTATCCTGGGGCCTTTGACTGAGTGATTTGCTGGTGGGTGGGTCATCTGCTTATGACTAGTGCCTGATGCATATCCCCCCAGAAACATTTGGGGTGCATCTTTCTTTTATTTTGTGGCAGATCGGAAACCTGGGGCCTTTGACTGAGTGGCTTGCTGGTGGGTGGGTCATCTGCCTAAGGCTAGCGCCTGATGCATATTCCCCCAGAGAGATTTTGGGTGCATCCTTCTTTTATTTTGTGGCGGATCAGAAACCTGGGGCCTTTGACTGAGTGGCTTGCTGGTGGGTGGGTTCATCTTCCTTAGGCTAGCGCCTTGTGCATATTCCCCCAGAGAGATTTGGGGTGCATCCTTCTTCTTTTTTGTGGCAGATCGGAAACCTGGGGCGTTCGACTGAGTGACTTGGTGGTGGGTGGGTCATCTTTCTGAGGCTAGCGCCTTGTGCAGATTCCCCCAGAGAGATTTGGGGTGCATCCTTCTTTTTTCTGGCAGATTGGAAACCTGGAGCCTTCTACTGAGTGACTTGCTGGTGGGTGGGTCATCTGCCTATGACTAGTGCCTGATGCATATCCCCCCAGAGAGATTTGGGGTGCATCTTTCTTCTATTTTGTGGCAGATCGGAAACCTGGGGCCTTTGACTGAGTGGCTTGCTGGTGGGTGGGTCATCTGCCTAAGGCTAGCGCCTGATGCATATCCCCCCAGAAGATTTGGGGTGCATCTTTCTTTTATTTTGTGGCAGATCAGAAACCTGGGGCCTTCGACTGTGTGACTTGCTCGTGGGTGGGTCATCTGCCTAAGGCTAGCGCCTTGTGCATATTCCCCATAGAGATTTGGGGTGCATCTTTCTTCTATTTTGCCACAGATCGGAAACCTGGGGCCTTTGACTGAGTGACTTGCTGGAGGGTGGGTCATCTGCTTAAGGCTAGCGCCTGATGCATATCCCCCAGAGAGATTTGGGGTGCATCCTTCTTCTATTTTGTGGCAGATCGGAAACCTGGGGCCTTTGACTGAGTGGCTTGCTGGTGGGTGGGTCATCTGCCTAAGGCTAGCGCCTGATGCATATCCCCCCAGAAAGATTTGGGGTGCATCTTTCTTTTATTTTGTGGCAGATCAGAAACCTGGGGCCTTCGACTGAGTGATTTGCTGGTGGGTGGGTCATCTGCCTAAGGCTAGCGCCTTGTGCATATTCCCCCAGAGAGATTTTGGGTGCATCCTTCTTCTTTTTTGTGGCAGATCGGAAACCTGGGGCGTTCGACTGAGTGACTTGGTGGTGGGTGGGTCATCTTTCTGAGGCTAGCGCCTTGTGCAGATTCCCCCAGAGAGATTTGGGGTGCATCTTTCTTCTTTTCTCTGGCAGATCCTTATCCTGGGGCCTTCGACTGAGTGATTTGCTGGTGGGTGGGTCATCTGCCTATGACTAGTGCCTGATGCATATCCCCCCAGAAAGATTTGGGGTGCATCTTTCTTTTATTTTGTGGCAGATCGGAAACCTGGGGCCTTTGAGTGAGTGGCTTGCTGGTGGGTGGGTCATCTGCCTAAGGCTAGCGCCTGATGCATATTCCCCCAGAGAGATTTTGGGTGCATCCTTCTTTTATTTTGTGGCGGATCAGAAACCTGGGGCCTTTGACTGAGTGGCTTGCTGGTGAGTGGGTTCATCTTCCTTAGGCTAGCGCCTTGTGCATATTCCCCCAGAGAGATTTGGGGTGCATCCTTCTTCTTTTTTGTGGCAGATCGGAAACCTGGGGCGTTCGACTGAGTGACTTGGTGGTGGGTGGGTCATCTTTCTGAGGCTAGCGCCTTGTGCATATTCCCCCAGAGAGATTTGGGGTGCATCTTTCTTCTATTTTGTGGCAGATTCAAAAACCGGGCATTTGACTGAGTGACTTGCTGGTGGGTGGGTCATCTGCCTATGACTAGTGCCTGATGCATATCCCCCCAGAGAGATTTGGGGTGCATCTTTCTTCTATTTTGTGGCAGATCGGAAACCTGGGGCCTTCAACTGAGTGACTTGCTGGTGGGTGGGTCATCTGCCGAAGGCTAGCGCCTTGTGCATATTCCCCCAGAGAGATTTGGGGTGCATCTTTCTTCTATTTTCTGGCAGATCCTTATCCTGGGGCCTTCAACTGAGTGACTTGCTGGTGGGTGGGTCATCTGCCTAAGGCTAGCGCCTTGTGCATATTCCCCCATAGAGATTTGGGGTCATCCTTCTTCTATTTTGCCACAGATTGGAATCCTGGGGCCTTCGACTGAGTGACTTGCTGGAGGGTGGGTCATCTGCCTGAGGCTAGCGCCTTGTGCATGTTCCTCGAGAGAGATTTGGGGTGCATCTTTCTTCTATTTTGCCACAGATTGGAAACCTGGGGCCTTCGACTGAGTGACTTGCTCGTGGGTGGGTCATCTGCCTAAGGCTATCGCCTTGTGCATATCCCCCCGTAGAGATTTGGGGTGCATCCTTCTTTTTTTTTGTGGCGGATCAGAAACCTGGGGCCTTCGACTGAGTGATTTGCTGGTGGGTGGGTCATCTGCCTAAGGCCATGGTGGTGATGTTGCGCTCGCGGGGTCAAGTCATGCCCGCTCCCTGGCCCGCCAGCGGAGTGAGGGATTGGCTCAAAGGAGAAGAAACGAAAATCACCTTGCTTCGCCTCCGCAGCCGCCGCCTACGCTCTGCGCGTGCCTGTCAGCGGCCAAACGCTCACCGGCCGCAGCGCTGCTGCTATCCGGCCGTGGCGGCAGCAGGGTTGCGAATGGAGATAACAGCGCAAGGAGATCGAAAACGACGTGTTTGCGGGCACGAACGGATGCCAGCCGGCCAGGATCGGCAAGCACTGCGTTTGAAGTCAGGCCGGCGCCAAAGCTGGGCGAGAGCCGCGACAGGTTGCAGGAAAGCACCTTCAACCATCGTTTGCGTTTGTAGCCGATGTCGTTCACTGCAGGGACAGGAAGTCAGTTTGACGTGGTTCAAGGTGCCGGGTCAGGGAGACGCGCTGCGCTTCGAACCCGCTGTGATTACAGAACGTGCTCACCTGCCGCGCCCGCTTAAGCCGTAATCTCGGCACGTGGGATGTTCTTCTCACCGTTGTTGACGTGATGCGGGTGCTGGTCGGCGGAGATTGCTTGCTGAGATCGGCTGGTCAAAGCGCTGCGGATGCAGCGGATGCGCTGCGTGGTTCGAGATGCTCGCTGAGATCGGCTGGTCAAAGCGCTGTACCCCGTCGGACGACAGGCAGTCACAGGTCACAGGCTGTCACAGGCAGTCACAGGCCGGGCTCGAGCTCCAGGATGGCGACGCCGTCGGAGTATGAAGGTGCAAACTGCCCTTGGCACTGCGCGTGCCTGCCCTTGGGTAGCAGTAATAGTGGTACATGTAAGATCAAGATATAGCGCCACGGTCGCATGGCCAGGCGTTCGCAAGGCACTGCTTTTCTTTTCGAAATCTGGAAGAGCTTTGGTCAAGAGGGAATGGCCTCGCGAGGGCTCGAAATCTTGAAGAGACACCCGGCCGGCCGGCGCCGGGCCACATGCTAGTCTCGGGGGCCTTGGCATTGCTTGGCATCCTTGGGGCTCCTTAATTAGATTAGACCCTCATGATCACCTAGGCCTGGCTGCACTCGCAATTACACATGCAGTTGCGCTCTGCATTGGATGCGGTCCGGTTCGCTTTAAATTTTTCACCCAGGCCTGCTCTAGCTGCTCTAGAAAGAGGACGCCCTAACCTAGCTAGCAGCGATCTGTCTGTAGCGTCGGAGGGTCTGAGCAAGGGGAGCAATGTTGTCCGTGGCCCTGGTGGGTGGGTGGGGTGGGGGGGGGGAAGAGGGGGAGGGCACTTTCTGCCAGGTTGGGCTTGAGAGAAAGGGGGGACGGGGGGAGAGGGGTCTCGGAGGAAATAAAGCTGGCTGCCGCGGCCCGAGCGCCGCCGCCAGCTGCCTAGTTTCAGCACTAAGGCCGGCTGCCCAGTTCCGCACTAGACTCAGCGTCCGGAGGGAGCCGGGACTCTTTACTCCGCTGCCTGGTTGCGCACCACCTCGTCTCCCGACAGCCTAAGAGTCTTTGCAGGTCGTTCAATTAGCTCTTCAGGTGGTTGCAATGGCTCAAACGTAGACCCCTGGCTCCCGGGCTCGTCTCCTGAAGCCAGTCTTAGTGCACAAGCAGAGCACAGGGGCAAAGCAGCACCTTTCTTTTGCATGTCCTCCTGATCCTGTCCATACTCAAGCTCCGGTGCGGGCTCCACAAGCTCCGGTGCGGGCTCCACAAGCTCCGGTGCAGGCTCTGCAGGATGAGCGCACTCTTCCCTCTCTGCAAGATGCGTTATTGCCACAAGGCGAGCAGTGACACAGGATGCTCACCACGGCGACTCAAGTGTTCACGGTACTTGTCCGCGTGGTGCTCCTCGAAATGGTGTTGGAGGTCGAAGCCGCTGATCTGGCAGGAACAGTTGTCCACATCACAAACAAAAGTAGAGTTGAAGAACATGGATCGCTTGAACTGTTGGTGGTGCGTGAGCAGCAACACAAAGCGCAATCGGGAATGCACAGAGATGGACTGTGTCGGGCCAGTAATCCGGGGTTGGACAGAAATCATGGAGACCCCCCTGTGAGCATGCCAAGAGTTCCTTGTGTGTCATTCTCTTGGTTTCAATCAGCTCCTGGATGTTGTTGAGGCAGTCGCGGTGCATCGACAATCCGCACTTGGTGCAGCAAAACGTGATGATCTGGGAGCTGGAATGAACGAGGTCGAGCTGGACGAAAAGCTTTCTAAAGGCAGCTGGGGTGGCCAAATGATGCTGGAGCAGTGTGAGGACGCGTGCAGAGTGGGACAAAGTATCTAGACAATCCAAAGAGCCACCTTGCAGAATAGGCACTTATGGCGAGATATGAAATCGTCGTAACGCGTGTGCAACTCGTTCATTTCCGACATCTGATGTAAAAGTGAGTGGAAATGCACGGGAAAAATTGGACAACCAAAGAAGCCAGCTGTACCTGGGCCTGGAGATTGGTATTCTGTTCCTCTACAGCGGACATCTTGGCCGCCATCTGAAGAATCACCTAAGGCACAAGTAGAACAGGTTACAGAACACAACAGAGCACGAGCACCTCGCGGTTTTCAGACTCGAGCTGGCTGGACTTGTTGCGCTGCTCCTGCAGTTGCTTCTGTGCTGCTGCAGCACCCGCAAGAGTGGAAATCACACTGCGCAATATGACCAATGATCACACATTAGAGCAAACAAAAGGAAGATGAAAGCTTGACGTACACCTTGCTGAGAACCCCATACACATCCTTCAGAGGGTAGTTGTTTAGAGCACTTTGGACTGCCTGGTCGGGCGTGGGAGGGTCTGGAGTGCAAGGCGTTGGAGCTGCTGGAGTGCGAGGCGTTGGAGCTGCTGGAGTGCGAGACTATAGGCAGGGTTAGCCCTCATACAACAAGGTGCAGTGCTCTCACAGACCGAAGAAGGCGGAAGGCGCTGTCCAGGGGGCGTGGTGGGCACGGAAGGCGCTGTCCAGGGGGCTGTGGTGGGCACGGATGAACCGCATCTCGCTCTCCAGATAGGTGCATGGGACTTGTGCTCTTTCCAACCTTCATGAACTGACACTGAGGTAAGCATGTTGCAATATAGCCAACATCTTGCAGAAGCTCACGTCAAAGAATCCTCCGCCAAGCTCGTTGAGCCCGGTCTGATTCAAAAGCAGCCCGAGCCCCATCAGAGAAGCTCGAGCCGTTAAATCAGTGTAAATCAAAGAAACTAACTGCCAATTGCAGGGATGATGACATTGGCGCAGGCTGCGTGCAGGTAAGTAATGCACAGGCTGATGTAAGGGTGGCAACACACATGAGCAGATGGACCAGAAATTCGAGATGGGCCAGGAAGGGGACTGACGCCTCCAGACGGGCCAGGGGACGGAACGCCTCTAGATGGGCCAGGGGACGGACGGGACGTAGCACTGAAAGATGACGGACGCTTTACTGGCAAAGAACTGTCAGGTCATTGATAGGTGACTGGACGCTTCAATGTGACAGGCTGTGTGCAAGTGAGACAAGCAACCGTTGGCAAAGTTTGCAGACATACACTGTTCAAGTCTGGGGAGCCGCGAAGTGCTGGATTGGCAGTGGGAGGGTTCTGGGAGATGCCTCGTTTGCGGCTCCCTGTTGGCGGTGCCTGATCAACAGTGTGAGAATTTTTGCAGGTTTGCAATGCATGAGCGTCGCCGAACCACAGAATCTTCAGAATCACTTTCTGCTCCACTTCCCTTCAACTGCACAAAGTAAGCAACTTTTCAACTGCCAGAGAGCCAGAGAGAATTTCACCCTTTTTTCATACAGTTTCTTGACGTGTTTCTCCTGAACACCAGGCGACTCGCGATTGAAGTGATCGATGGCGATTCTCGCGAAATTGGGGTTCTCGATATAAAGAGCACCACAGAACAAAGGCTTCCTCACGGAGGATGAGGGTTGGGAGTTGATTTGAAGCTCAGTCACGTAATCCGTCAGGCTGATAACGGCTGTCCTGTCAAGAATTTCGATGTCCTTCATGTTCCCTGATTTTGCCACAACCCAGCCATCCTTCTTGTCGTACTTCCCGCCAAGGCACTGCAGCATCACAGATCAAATGGCGAAGTTCTGCAAAAGATGGCGGCGACACACCTCAAACCGGAATGTTATACAGCAAGGCTGCAAACACGACACAAGGTCCTGATAGGTAAATCTCGCGCTGTAGTCCTCAGATTTGTCACTGTGATGGTACACATTGTACTCCTGCTGGATCCTCAGCAGCTCTACGATCGAGACTTCTCCCTTGGCTGCAAGTGCCTGCAATATATAAAATAAATGGATTCTGGAATTCAATTGGGGGGGGGGGAAGGGGGGAGGGAAGGGGGCAAGGGGGCAGACCAAGCTCTCAAGTTCCGCGTAGATATCCTTGGTTTTGAATGGCTCCGCCTTCATTGCCTCATCGACCTTGAGCCAATCAGTCCATTCGACAGCTGTCTGTCTTCCCCAGAAACACTGTCTGTCTTCCCCAGAAACAGCAGCCTTCGTTGCCTCATCGACCTTGAGCCAATCAGTCCATTCGACAGCTGTCTGTCTTCCCCAGAAACACTGTCTGTCTTCCCCAGAAACAGCAAAAAAACAAACGACTTTCCCGGCTGATTTGCAAAACGTGAGCTTTGGGCTTCAGAGAAAATCATAGAAATAACTCACTATCTGGATCATTGGTAATGATGGCCACCTGCTACATCGTGAGCCCTGGAGTTGATTGCAGATCAAAAACGCAAATTAATGTACCATCTGCTTGGCATTCTCCTGCTTCGTGCTGGTCGAAACGTACTTGACAAATCCGTCGCTTCCTGCTGCAACTGTTCCAGCGCGCTTGTAAAAAGACTCAACGCCTCCTTTTCTGCCCATGATGTCGCTGCTGTCGCTGCTGTCGCTGCTGTCGCTGCTGTCGCTGCTGTTGATGCCGTTGGGGTCGTGGCGCAAACCGTGCCCGGCGGGTGCGATGAAGTTCGCCTCGCGCTGGGCCACGCGGTCGCGCGGGTGCTGGACTTTCCCTGCAAACAATTTGCGAATCCACTCTGAAGCGTATTCTTTCGATCAACGCGGAGATGAGAGCTCGTAGAAAGGGCGAAGGCACCGGAAGTCTCGTCCTGGCAGCCCCGATGGAGTTCTTCAGCAGGAACTGCGTGCAGGAGCGGAATGAGCGTTCAGAAAGCGTGATTGCAATGCATAACAACGCTGAGCGCACCGTCCGGATCCTTCGCTTCCTGCTTTTTCGTGCGCTTCTCTTTTTTGGCACGCCGAAATTCTGTTGACCGGGAGTTCAGATGGACCGCTGGACGTGCTGATGCGCGTGGCACGCGTGGTACGCGTGCCTTTCCGCCTCTACGTGCAGCTGGCGTAGGATTTGCGGTCTCCAGGCTTTGAAATTGGAGTTGTACCCCCTGCAGCGAGAGAAGCCCGCTTACAACGCGAGATATCCAAGCAAGAGATCGTCCAGAGCTTGGGATGAGCTCGAAACCAGTGAGCTCGTAGCCGTTTTGTGTCATGCAAGCAGCTCCCGGAGCTCACGGATCGTTTTTTGGTGCAGCTCCCATCGCTTCCTCGTTCGCAGCACCTGACCTTGCCGTCGCGCCGTGCGCTCATTCGAGTGACTTACTGCCGTTACGTGCTCTTGGTACCGTGCGCGTCACAGATTCTTTGCGATCGTGTCGTCGATCGTGCGCTAAGCGTGTATCCTGCTAGGCTACGCTCCTAAGTGCGCGTAATAGGAAGATGTTCCTCTTGACTGATGCTCCAGGATGTGGGTGTACGCCGAAGCGGAGGCCTCGCTCACAGGAGTCAATCCCCAGCTGACATCATTCAGCGGGACGCGCATGCAGTCCCTTTTCGGCGTCAGCCAGGCAAAGAAGGTGCGTAGCCGCGTGAGCATAATCACCGTAGAGCCCTTTCTGACTAGGCCTCCCAGATGAGTACAACGGCAACGTGCCTCTGCTGTGGCGAGCGTTTCTGTAAGGGTCAACTGCGGTGCGATCTGCCTTTCACCCCATTATGCCTCCAAGCTTACATGCATGAAGCGTCGACAAGTATCAAGTGAACACGCTCTTGGAACAAGTGGGCAATCTCAAGCCCCATTATTGTGTTCCTTTCATCAAGCAGAAGCCGATGCACTGGCACGCTAAGTGCTTCAAGGTTCGAAGTCTCTTCCAAATTCTGCCATACATCGAATCTGAGTCCCCCAATCAGCACACATCACGCCAGGCGATGTTCCCTGCTAGCAAGTTTGGGGGGTTCGAGGATCTCGACCCTAAGGCACAGCTGGATTTCACAGTGAAGATTATGACGGGCATCTTCGAATTCGAAGACTCGCCATCTTCCTCGTCGCAGTCCAGCAGCCGGAAGGCAAGCAGATGACCTGTGCTCGACATTTGCTCACATGTAAAGTCTTGCTTCGCAGAGGGACGCGTCTGGCAACCCTGCAGCAGCGCCTGTTGATGCCAAGCGCCCCTGCAAGGCAAGGAAATGCAGTTCTTGGGGATGAACTTTCCCTCCTCTGACGTCTATGAGCAGGGGCCAAGTCAGGCCGAAGCCAAAGTCCCCACACAGCCAAAGCCCCCGAAGGCAAGTCTCTCTTCGCGTTGATGTCTTTTTCCGTTTCATATCCTTTTCAAACTCCTTTTCAGGCATCGCCATCATCGTCAGCATCGTCGTCTCAGCGAAAGATCATCTTCGAGACCATCGCTTTGCTGCCAACGACTGGAGGTGGTTGGGCGATCAAAGGCAATGCAGCCATGCATGATGCCTGCACCGCCCTCCAGACGGTGGAGTGTTATGCTTGGTTTTGGGGCTTCGGGCTCTGTAGGCTCACATGTCTCGCCATCAGATTCAGGACTACGGCATGGTTCTTGAGGAGTCTGGGGTACTTCCGAAGTACCACGGATTCGGATTCGTGAAAGCAGACATGGGGAAGCGCATGCTTCAGTCTGTCCCGGAGTTGGGCCCGCTGAACAACGGGGTGAGTTGAAGTGGTCATTCTCATCAAGATCAGGCCTAATAGGCAGAGCAGGCAGGCATCTCGTTCCTCGCCCTGGAGGGAAAGCTCAAGCCCAAGAATGCGTACATCATCGTCCACTGAGCTCTCTACATATTCATGGCGCCAGCACTGCTAGCTTCCAAGCATATTTCTCCAAGCACCAACCTGTGACATTAGCCTAGACATTTGGAGTGTGAATTCGAACCTAACAACGAAATCTGCAGCACTAGCCTCTGCCTTGCAGCACATCTGCTGCGAGAATAGCGGCCCCTCACGTGCATGTGCATTGCAATTGCAATTTGGCCAGTGGTCATAAGAAGTCTGACCACAGCTAGCAACCAATCGCACATGGTCAAGCTCAAGGCGTGGTAGACTGTGCAAGAAGCTTAACTGAACGTACTATAGCTAGTTAACGTTACACACATTGATCAGAACTATTTACAACAATGCGTGCAAGCGGTCACAAAGAACCTGCCCCCCCCCCCAACTCCTACTCCTTCGTTAAGTCCACAACAGCAACAGCTGGCTGTGGCTGTGGCTGTGGCTGCTGCTGCTGCGGCTCCCCCTCGTCCTCTTCCTCCTCCTGCTCACGCTCATCCTCTTCCTCGTCTTCCGTCTCCTCCTCCTTTAAATCCCGCTGCTCCTGCTGGATGTCAAGTGAGATTGAAGCGGACTGGGAAAGATGCGGACCTCCCACATGGCCTTCACCGAGCTGAGCTCGGCCTCCAGCTCCTTGTCCAGCTCAAGCTGTCCGTAGTCCGGGACTCGCTCGCCCTCCTCGTAGATGAAGACGATCATGTAAGGAGGTCGCAGCGGGACAACATCGATCTGCTGGCGCTGCTGCATGTTCTGAAACGGCTCCGCGTATCTGATGAGATCCTGCGCTAAACAAACTGCCGCGAATTCGAGAGAGCACATTTCCGGAAAGTGGATATTCGTGCACGAGATCGTTATGCATGGGGGTGATGATGGGCGTCTGCAGGTGCAGAATCGCAATCGAGATGCTCAGAGTTGCATGCGAACCTGCGCACGCAATCATTCAAGCGCAGCTAGCTAGCTAGGCGCCACCGCACTAGCCGCACGTTTCGGGAACCACTCGATCAGACGCTTGCCGAACCTGGCCACCTCGAACCTGCGGCGACAAGCACAATCGGAGCTCTTTGCGGCGATGACGGCGAGATGCGCATGCACGCGCAAGAGACCGCGCACTTCGCAGACCGAATTGCGTTGCTTTGCGCGTAGCTGAGCTTGTTCACAGGAAGATGCACATCGACTTCACCCTTCTGAATAGCCGATTCGAGCGGAACGCCGAGAGTGCCGCGCAAGCCATGCGACATCTGTGCAGAAGGTCAAGCGCGGCGCCGTGCGGTCGGAGGTGCGACGTTTTCCATATATACCTTCACTGCGGCATGTACATGCTGAACGGCATGGTCAATCAAAACCATATTGGCGGAGCCAGGCGTGTCCTGGCGGTCCAGTGGCGGAAGGTGTGAGGGTACAGTCACGTATAGACCCGCAGCTCCCACTCGTCACCACCCAGTTGTTTGGAGTTCTGCCACCACCCGCACGGTGTCCAGTAATGTCAGGTGCCCTTGTCCTCTTCCTCCTTCCCGGCCGGGTCCACTTCCTTGCCGCGGACATACTTTTCTCTTGCAGGCCGCAATCGCCTGCGTAACGCCTCGCCAATCTCGGATGATGCTTCGCCCGGCGGCGTGATCGCCGGTCCTTCGGGCGCTGCGAAAAAGCCCCGCCGTTTGCTGCGGTCAGAGACTCCCCCTCGCGCGGAATCTTCCGAAGATGAGGTTCATCGTTCTTGAATTTTTCCTTCAATGCATCTGCAGTTGAATGCGTTCGCAGGCCGCGACCTACACAGTGCAAACAATCGATGGGATTCGCTACGATCCGAAAGCCGGCGACCGTAAGCGGATGGCGATCGTGCATTGGGCTGAGGGCGAGCCGTCAAACACGTACGAGCCCGTGACTCACATGCTCAGCGAGCGCAACGCTGTCGCGGGAGTCATCGCCGAGGTCAAAGGCGTGAGTTTCTTTTGCCTTCTTTTTGATAATTTTCGTCTAGAAACTGCGGAAGGTGCGCAAGGTTCGCATCAGCGACTTCAACACCCGCAAGGTTGGTGGCAGGATTTTCTCGCTGTCCACGTGGGGCTTAGGACTTGCCGCAGGTCACTTTCGAGCCGGGCAGCGATAGAATTACCATTGTGTACTCCCCGAAGAAGTGAGCCTGAGTTCAAGCACTTTTCACCAAACCTCTTTCATCTTCTCCTATCCCCTGCTACAGAATGCAGCTCCGTGCAGTGCAGCCGCCCTGAGCCACAGTTTTCCATTGCTCAAGCATCATTGAGCATGTTATATAGCCAGTTTCAGTAGGTTCCTCCGTGGAAAACCCACATTGCTATATCTGTACAGTCAGCAGTGTGCTGTCATGCATTGCAGCATGTTCTTGTGTACATTTAGCAGTACCTCTCGTGTACCCTTGAATCTGAAAGCAGTGAAAGCAGTCAGTGTCGGAGCTGAGCTCTGAGAGCATATGCATGCACATGCTTTGCAAATGCAATTGAAATTGAGAGCTCTCGTTGCAATTGTCACAGTGTGGCCAATGCACGCGCACAGTGGTTTAATTTGGGCACGCTTAAGCTTAGAAAGAAATTCGTACCTATACGTACATCCTATGATACCACTGATATCGATCGCGATCTTGAGTTCAGAGTTCAGATCTTTATCGAGGGATGAGGGCTCTGGATCACTTTGAATTTCGGTTTTTCGGTTTCGGTTTTGAATTTTCAAAATCATCACACGTGAACTGAGTCATGCTAAAGATCCTGCAAAACGGCAGAGCAGGGTTCCCTAAACGTGGATTCTGGGTGGTATGTTTTCCATTCCTCCATCCCAGCAAATGAGCTTTTTCGAGAAGTAGTCGAAAGCAATGCAACGCCCGCTTCCTGCACATGCAAATGCACCAGGAAGCCAGTCCACAAGGGGCATTGCGATGTACTTCAGCTGATCATGCTCCAGCTTGTAGAAACCGAACGAGGCTGCTCTGTTTAAGCTTGAAGCCAGCCCAGTTTGCTCAAGGCGCAGAAGGAACAGGATCATGTCATGAGCTGTGAAGAACCTGAACTGATCAAATCTGTTGCTTCGCACAGTGTTGACGGGCTCTGTGCGGCCGTCCTTGTGGACGAAGAACGCTACAAGGTCAATCAGTTGTTTTCTTGAGACGTATGTGGCCTTGGTGTGAAGGTTTGCATCAAACACAATGAGCCATCCAGAGCCGCACCCATACGGGAAAGCTTCGGGAGCCCATCTCTCGTCGAGACCAAGATCCACATCACGCGCCTCACCAGTCTCGGGGTTGACAATCACTCGTTGCTCCAAACTGCCAGGTCCATTTCGCTCTCGTGTCTTGAATAGAATCAGGAGCAAAGTCCCCTCGGTGTTCGGCTTCATTGATGCTTTCTCTGGAGGCCAACTGGCTGCAAGCGTGTCCAGAGCTGGAGAACCGATCACACGGACGTCGGTCTTCTTGGTGATATTCCTGAGGAACATGGC
Source organism: Cyanophora paradoxa (assembly GCA_004431415.1). Classification (NCBI taxonomy): domain Eukaryota; class Glaucocystophyceae; order Cyanophorales; family Cyanophoraceae; genus Cyanophora; species Cyanophora paradoxa. Next base: position 29,978 of record QPMI01000334.1, on the reverse strand, counting down.
GGTTTCATCGCCGGTTTCTTTGGAGTACAGCGAGTACGCTCCACTCCGGGTGAGCACAGGGGGAATGCAAGTCCGAACTTGCGTGACAGTGGAAAACAGGCTCTTCGCGCCTCCAACCTTGATGACTTTTACCCTGGAGATAAGAAAGAGCCGTGTTATGCCGGCGTAGAAGACCAAAGCTAAGGCTCAGGTACATACGTGTCTCGATAGTCGTTCTTTTCGTAGTCACTTGGGGGGTTCTCTCGCTCGGAGTCACTGTCCTCAGAGTCGCTGTCGGTGGCCTTGGCCCATTGCAAAACAGAAAACGTGGCTGCATCCCGGGAGCCCTCGCTGCAGCCACTTATGTCTTCGGAGGCACAGGTATCTGTGTTTGTGAAGAGATGAGCATGCAGTCCCTGCAACAATTATTCAGAAGTGCTCACTGTCAATGTCGTCGAGGGTGCATTTGACCAACATGGCGGTGCCGTCATCGTTGATAACTGGCTCATGGTCCCCCCGCTCATCGAGGCGGTAGCAAGCCGAATGCATGTACTGCGGGGTGGACTGTCTATAGTTTTCAACACGTAGATAGAGGTCAGTCTGGTTTGCCAGTACATGACGGCCATTCGGACTGATTGTCAGACGTGTAAGCTGGCCGCGGCGTCGCAACCCCAGGATGTACTCGTGGAAACGACCACATGCCATGAAGTCTTTACTGAGGCGCAGCTGGTCCTCGCATTCGCTGACAGCACGACGTGTTGCATCCGACACGAGAGCAAATGAGCGTTTATCAGCAGATGAAAGGCGCATTACAATCAAGGCAAGCAGTTCAGATGACAGGCTGAGCAGGCCTGTCTGAAGAGGCTGCGTCGAGGAGGCTGATGCACAGCATTGACGTTTCGATGGCCTGCTGTTCTCTTCAACTGTGCACCCAGTAGCTAGACTTTGTTGCTGTGCGCTCCGTTGCTGAGCAGGTGAAGTACAGGGCTGCGGCACGTGGTGAGGCACATGCCGAAGGTGTAATGAAACACAAATCGGCACCGATTTAAGAGTAATGTCCATGCCAATGTTCTGCTCCTTGACCGAAAGCAACCTTGTCGATGAGGTTTTCTCAGAGCAACATTTGATGCTGTGCAAATCATTTAGCAACAAGAACAGATGCGATGCAGACTGAGACACACATATTGCATGGGGCCTTGAATTTCTCGAAGGCTCGAAATTTGTTCAACGGAGAAGCACTCTCTTGGGGACGAGGGGGATAGTTGGAATCGCGTTCCTGAAACTTCTGCCACGGGACTGGGTCGCCTGCAGCAGAGCCAGCATCGAGATGCAGCTCTCACCTCTGAGACCGGGAGGGCTCTCCGGGGGAGCTTGAACGGGCTCCCGAAGCCCGTCGGTCTGCTAGAGTTCTGACGGGACGAGGTTCTGAGTGCACGAACATCCCAAGCTGGAAGCTGCATTCATCGGCTCGATTAGCACGGAGGACGAGAACAGAATGCAGGTCAGTACTTGCCGCCACAGTGGTGGGGTTCGGGGATTCCTGGAAGGACATCAGAGACCAGCTTGAACGTGCGTCGAGCGCACGGACCGCATTGCCCCGTGAAGCAGCCAGGGGCCCAGGCGTTTGCAGAGAAGCACTCTCTTGGGGACGAGGGGGATAGTTGGAATCGCGTTCCAGAAATTTCTGCCACGGGACTGGGTCGCCTGCAGCAGAGCCAGCATCGAGATGCAGCTCTCACCTCTGAGACCGGGAGGGCTCTCCGGGGGAACTCGAACGGGCTCCCGAAGCCCGTCGGTCTGCTAGAGTTCTGACGGGACGAGGTTCTGAGTGCACGAGCATCCCAAGCTGGAAGCTGCATTCATCGGCTCGATTAGCACGGAGGACGAGAACAGAATGCAGGTCAGTACTTGCCGCCACAGTGGTGGGGTTCGGGGATTCCTGGATGGACATCAGAGACCAGCTTGAACGTGCGTCGAGCGCACGGACCGCATTGCCCCGTGAAGCAGCCAGGGGCCCAGGCGTTTGCAGAGAAGCACTCTCTTGGGGACGAGGGGGATAGTTGGAATCGCGTTCCTGAAACTTCTGCCACGGGACTGGGCCGCCTGCAGCAGAGCCAGTATCGAGATGCAGCTCTCACCTCTGAGACCGGAAGGGCTCTCCGGGGGAACTCGAACGGGCTCCCGAAGCCCGTCGGTCTGCTAGAGTTCGGACGGGACGAGGTTCTGAGTGCACGAGCATCCCAAGCTGGAAGCTGCATTCATCGGCTCGATTAGCACGGAGGACGAGAACAGAATGCAGGTCAGTACTTGCCGCCACAGTGGTGGGGTTCGGGGATTCCTGGAAGGACATCAGAGACCAGCTTGAACGTGTGTCGAGCGCACGGACCGCGTTGCCCCGTGAAGCAGCCAGGGGCCCAGGCGTTTGCAGAGCAGCACTCTCTTGGGGACGAGGGGGATAGTTGGAATCGCGTTCCTGAAACTTCTGCCACGGGACTGGGCCGCCTGCAGCAGAGCCAGTATCGAGATGCAGCTCTCACCTCTGAGACCGGAAGGGCTCTCCGGGGGAACTCGAACGGGCTCCCGAAGCCCGTCGGTCTGCGAGAGTTCTGCTGCGGCCGTCAGTCTGCGCTCTATACCATGCGTGTGTGTGTGCATGCGTACTGACCATGTTGAGCTCGTAAGAGCAGCTGCTCGCGCAGCCACTCGTCTCGTGGCTTGCTGCTTGCTGCCTGGCCCGTCACAGCTTGAAACGATTTTGCGTACCCCACCCCCAGCGCAGCTCGTCGTCCTGAGCCCCTGGCTCCAGACTCCTGAGCCTTGCCGCGGGTTCCGCGGCAATCGTGCTGAAGCCTAGCATCAAACGCGGTGCTTTTACTTGCTCGCGCTTGCTCGCCGCCTCCTTCTGATTCTAAGCGTCTGGCAGCAACCGGACCGGCAGCGTCCGTAGAACATGAACACGCTCTTCGTAACCCTGTCGAATCAGTGCGCCGCAGCCCATCAAGGCGGCGCCCACTAAGGGGCCTGCACGCTCACGCACGGACCCGCAGGGCTGTCGTGCCAAGCGCAAGCTGCAGCCACCGCAGGGGCTTTCCGCTGTGGCTCAAGCGAGCAAGCGGAAGCGCGGCTGGTACAAGGTCGAGCGGATCGTGGACTTGAAAATTGTCGATGTTCGCAAAGCGGCCTTCGCTTGCCGATAGACCTTGCTCATTCCGACTACAGGGCGTGAAGAAGTACCTTGTAAAATGGAAGGGCTACACCAAGAAGAAGAATACGTGGGAACCCAGTCATCACTTGAAGCGGTGCCGAACGCTCGTGGAGGAATTCGAGAACTCGTGCAAGCCAGAGGAAGTCGCAGTGGTCTGTATGTCGTACACCTCTGCAAACTTTCAAAGGCCCTGAACAAGCTTCTCAGCGTCCATCGCGGGGACGGCTCCGAGCCAAAAAGCTTCGCCCAAATGAGGAGCTGCAGGTGCTTCTCAATGAGATTTGTCGGTCAACTGGCTATTAATCAGGTTGAGTAGGACGAGAGCTGGAAGAAGCCACAGCCAGTTAGCATGTCCGTGGTGGCCCTCGCCAAGAAACAGGAGCGGGACCTTTGCGTCCGACTTGTGGAGGCCTTTCCCTCCAACATGCCTGAGGACGCTAAACTTCAAAGATCCAAGACCGAGATATCTGTGTTCGCCTCCCGTTCTTTTAAGAGAGACGAGGTCTTGACTGTGTTTCCCTCACGTCATGCTGCTGCTGCTTGACTGTGTCTGAGTTTTGCTGCAGCTGCTCGGCTTGTTTCCTGGAGAGGCGGTAGTCGGAGCGGCTAGAATTGATGCCCTATTCAAGAAGCACGAGGAGGAGGGCATCTTCTTCATGTTTGAATTTCCTGCTTCTTTCGAACTTGCGTGTGCCTTGTGTGTGCCTCCTGATGATTCGCTTTGATTCTCAAAACTTGCTTCAGATTGAATCCAGCCTCGGATCTGTACAACGACAGGCCCTTCAAGTATGTAAACCACTCTCAGTGCCCAAACACACGTCAGCGGTGCATGCATCATTTCCTCGTGCATGGCTCCAGTGGTTCTATCCTCTTGCACTTGACAGGATCATCAAGCTTCCCAACGGGCAGTACCATCTCGCATTCTATGCCGCCACGGACATTCCGAAGGGTCGTGAGATCTTCTGGGACTACGGTGTCCGGCGTGCGGACTGGGATTCCGATGTGCGCAGCCCAAGCAATGCACGCCTGTGTTCTCATTCTCAGGCTGAGCCGCTCACAGCCGGTTCCCATCACGATCTCCTTTCCATGAGTTCCAGCACATTCCCTGTAATGCCCTTCCTTGATGCACTTGAATGCCCTTCCTTCTACCGGATTCGAATTCGACCTTGCACAGAGCGGATAGAAGAATACTGTAGAGAGCTCAAGGATAAGAAGATCACAGAGCACACGAGAGAGATCAGAATAGATAGAGGAATACTGCAAGAATACTGATAATTCCTCCTCCGGAGTTGATCGTGATCTCTCTATCCCTGCCCTGGCCCAGTGCTGGAGCTCGGGATTCGATGGCCACGACATGGCCACAGATGGCCACAGACTGGAAATTCGATTAAAAGTCAATAGACAGCTAAAGGTCGAATTAGGGAATGTGTGGAGCGTGGAACAGAAAGCTGGCAAAGGGCATGGGGAGGGGCTCGGAATACTCAGCACTATCTGCAAAGATGTGAAGCTCCTGAGGCTGAGTGGCGCCCAGAACATCACTACCATGCCACAAGGGAGAACATGGGGGCATAGGGCTGAGTGCTTCCCAGAACATCACAACCATGCCAGACATCAAAGTGTTACATCTCGGGGGCCGGGTAAACAGGCCCCCCCGGAGGCCTGTATGGGCGAGTGGGGCGGGCCGAGGGGGCAGACATGGGGAGCACTAGAGGCGGAGCGGGGGGCTCCACAGGAGGGCCAGAGGAGGACGGGAGGGGCATACTGGGAGACATGAGGTCCGCATTTCTTTCCTCCTTCGCCGCCACCGCTGCCGCTGCTGCTGCATTGGCAGATATGCGATATGTGTATGCTTCTGTCCGTGGATATCTGCGGTAACGAGAAGAAGCTTTGACGAAGGGGTGTGGTTGCTCAATTTTGAGTTCGAGAAGAGCCTCCGTGCCCTGATCAGGGTCAAGTCTAATTGAACACAATGGGGTCCCATGATATCAGGACACGAACCTGCAGCACTTCGTGAAATTCTGGATATCGAGGGGGATGAGTGAGGCGAAGGCTGGAGTGCCGCTGACGATTGCGCTCCTCGTTGAACTTGTCCACAACTGCTGCCCGAAGGCGGCGGAGGTGGCGGTTTTTGAGGCGGTCAACTGTTTCCTGGTGCAATGGGAGAGGCATCTCGAAAGCACTTCCAGACAGGGTCAGATCCCGCAGCCGCCCCAGGTACAGTGAAATTTCCTGCAGTCGAATTAGAAGAGAGGGGGGGGGGGGGGGGCACATCAACGACAGGATGGCCCGCACCATGGGCAAATGTTCCGAGAAAGGGCTGCAATTGCAGCCAGTGGAGCCCAGAAGTGTTACATCTCGGGGGCCGGGTAAACAGGCCCCCCCGGAGGCCTGTATGGGCGAGTGGGGCGGGCCGAGGGGGCAGACATGGGGAGCACTAGGGGCGGAGCGGGGGGCTCCACAGGAGGGCCAGAGGAGGACGGGAGGGGCATACTGGGAGACATGAGGTCCGCATTTCTTTCCTCCTTCGCCGCCACCGCTGCCGCTGCTGCTGCATTGGCAGATATGCGATATGTGTATGCTTCTGTCCGTGGATATCTGCGGTAACGAGAAGAAGCTTTGACGAAGGGGTGTGGTTGCTCAATTTTGAGTTCGAGAAGAGCCTCCGTGCCCTGATCAGGGTCAAGTCTAATTGAACACGATGGGGTCCCATGATATCAGGACACGAACCTGCAGCACTTCGTGAAATTCTGGATATCGAGGGGGATGAGTGAGGCGAAGGCTGGAGTGCCGCTGATGATTGCGCTCCTCGTTGAACTTGTCCACAACTGCTGCCCGAAGGCGGCGGAGGTGGCGGTTTTTGAGGCGGTCAACTGTTTCCTGGTGCAATGGGAGAGGCATCTCGAAAGCACTTCCAGACAGGCTCAGATCCCGCAGCCGCCCCAGGTACAGTGAAATTTCCTGCAGTCGAATTAGAAGAGAGGGGGGGGGGGGGCACATCAACGACAGGATGGCCCGAACCATGAGCAAATGTTCCGAGAAAGGGCTGCAATTGCAGCCAGTGGAGCCCAGAAGCAATGTGTGGACATTCTTGAAGGATCTCCATTCTAGGAACGGCAGGAACGAGAAGTTACTGAACTCGAGCTTTAGAACCTGCGATTAAGATTAATTCAAGGCTAGGTCAAGGCAACCTGCTTAATTCAAGGCTAGGGGTGCCCTTGCCTCTAGCAATGTGAAGCCGGTGATGACTTCGGCAAAAGCAATATGGTCCTCAGGGTCTACGCCGTACCCGACGAGATGGAGGCAACGAAGGCGAGGCTGGAGCAGCTCGAGCTGCTCCAGAATAGTCCCAGGGACGAAGGTAAGCTCCAGCGACACCAGCTGAGTAAGTTGCCCCAAGAAGGACAGATCGATTGCACGTGCTCCAGCCTGATTCTCGAAAGAACACTGCCCGCTTGTCAGCGATAGAGCTGCGCATCATTGTGCATCAGAAGATGAGAGAGAGAGAGAGAGAGAGAGAGAGAGAGAGAGAGAGAGAGAGAGAGAGAGGCTTGCACGCACACTTGAGGCTTGTTATCTGGCCGATGGAGCTGGGGTCAACAAGGCTCGGGGCGAACAGAGAAAGGTGTTCAAGCCATGTGAGCTTGCCGGCGATGGATGCAAGAGAGTACGATACTGGACGTGTCACCACTGCTTCCTTGACATATTGAGGGTCAACGCTGACGTCGAAAGTGAGGGCTGCAATTGATCACGAGTGAGCTTGACAAGAAGCTGCATGGCTGGGCGGGGACAGCGCTAGCGGGGCCCACCCCGGAGAGGAAGGCAGGCCAAAGGTAGGAAATCATCGGGAGAGAGCTCGCCACCCGACATCAAGAGAATTTGCAGGTACAGCTGCTGGATGTCCTTCACCCTGTCATATTCTGCAGAGCTGCGGTCGAATATGGAGAGTATGTCGCGGACAAAGTCGTCGTGGAATTCAATGCTGTATGGATAGCTGACAGTTGCTTGCAGTTCTGAAAAAGGCCGCCCCTTGCTTAACAGGTCTTCAAAAGAGATTGCGTCGAGCACGAGCTGTGGGCGACGTTCACAGCTGAATCCGAAGCCATCGTCCGCGTGCAGATCGAGGCAGGAGAGCTGGGCATACATGGGCAAGCACTTGCTCGTGATGCTCAGATTGACATAGTGCTTGAACGCCCCCAGTCGGAGGGTGTGCAAATGGGGGAAGGCGAGGAATGGCTCCAAGGTCATGCCAATCTCAGGAAGACGACCTGCAGGACGAGTGTGTGCAGCCATGCATTCTGACTGCATACGAGGTCAGCGCGCAGCGATGCGAGCTTGCGCTGTGGCGCGCTGTCTTCTGTACCTTCAGGGAGATCGAGACCTTTAGATCCTCGATGACGTTTAGATCCGCGATCCTTGCGGACGCCACCCGTTCGAACGCACTCGTCAGCGCCGCGTCCACCAACTTTTCAATGGCTTCTGGAGCCTGCATCCGGAAACGCTCCGCCACCGGAGATGCAATCTTTACGGCCATATACGCCCGCGACACCACCACCTGTGACACCAGATTCCGCCAATGCTGGCACACCGCGCTTGGGTGCCGCAGCAGCAGGTCGGTGCGGTCATCTTCATCCTCAACGAATCTGCACGCCTCCTTCAAGATACCGACAAGCAGCTCGTCCGGCAGAGCATTTATCTTGGTCTGCGCAGGATCAGGTGGAACTAAAGAACGATTAACCAAAGCGCACGTCGCCGTGTTTGTCACGCAGAGATTGATTTAGCTCTTGCGGTGATAGTAGCGGTGCTCGCAGCGGTCCAAGAAGCGCTATGCTTGAGCTTGGATCTGGCGGCGGACCGTTCGCGTGGGCACTGTCGGCCATGCTGCACTGGCCAACAGGAACTTGCGCATCGTCGAACGAACTCATCCCGGGGCGACTAGCTCTGCGCGACGCGTACGCTCAGCCACGAACCACAAGACCAACCCCGCAAAATGGAAGACGCGAAGGGGGCAAAGCGGGCAAGCGTCGTGCGGAATGCGCGTGCGATGGGCGGCGAACCCGAACACCGAGGATGAACAGCCTGCACAAAGCGGGGATGTAAGGCCTACGATGCTCGCGCATCGGGGGTAGTGCGGACCACCCGAGGGGGCTGCCGGCCTCCGAAGCACCTGCGGGCTGCAGCGGGAGAGTCGGCTGCGAATGCACGAGAGCGCGAGGGCGCAGCGGCGCGTTTAATGGTTCTACGGTGAGCGCTAATTGCTAAGCTAACGTAAAGCTAGCTGGCGGCCCGTGCACCTGTCAAGTCGTGCTGATCCAAGTCTTGCCGGTGAGATCCGACGATTCCGTTCGACCTGGTGTGCGTGGATTCAGCGGAGCAGCACTGCCCAATCCGCGAGGGGAAGACACACTGAGACAGCCAGTATTGGTCAGTCCTGGTAAAAAGCTGTTCGAGCTGTTCAGTGTCGCCAGTGCTGTGCAGCTGCTATCTCAAAGCGCAACAGATGCTCGGCGCACGCAACTAGCGACGCCGCGTCGAGACGCGACGCGGGCAGCGCCAGATGCAGGGGCTCGAGCTCGTTGACTTTTGTTTCGGAACGGGCTTGAACCCCCCCCCCCCCCCCTGCGGCCACCCCCGCAGCCCCACCCATGTCCAGTCGCTGAATATTAAATTGATTAGTATCAAGCTCGTTTATAATGCTACTGATCATGCTGAGCATGCTTTTGGAATCAGTCATATACACTGGGTATGCTTTGGGAACCGGAGGCAGTGTCCACGCAATCGCTCGTCCTTGCACTGGTTAACGTTAACTCATAGACAGTCGAACTTGGTAGCGACTATGAAATCTTTGCAATTGAAACAAAAGTCGTAGCCGAAGAACTGAACATGGCATAGAGAGCTGTCCCCCTCGCAAAGGCATAGATAGCTGTCTCCCCAGACAGGCTACAAGCGAAAGCTGCACATGAAAGGGAAACTAATCCTAAAATGTTGAAGCTATCTAAAAAGGTTGAAAGGTTGAAAAGGTTGAAAAGCTGCAGAAGGCGGCACAGACATATACAGGGCTATGACAGGAAGAACCGACGAAGGGATACACCCGCAGCTGCAACGGGCGGTGGGGGCAGAACTGCACGGGCACCCCGGGCAGTGGCAAGGGGAGCGGCGGAGAGGGCGGGCAGAGCTGGAGCTCGTGCGTGGTTTGCGAACGGCGCCGAGGCGGTGGGCGGGGCGTGGTTGGCGCTGATTTGTTGGGCGCTGGCGAAGCTTTTCGCCTCGAAGCTTTTCAGCGCACAGTCGACGCAGTGTGGGGCAGCTACTGTGGTGATACAGCCGATCCAGCAATACCCGAAATACCCGTACGGCCAATACGCAATACGGATTTCGGCGCCGCACGCACAGAGACGTTGCCTCTGAGTTGCAATAAAAGTGAGAAAGAAGGAGCTCCCACGGCTTTGCAAAAGCGTGCACCTTAGGCCGATGGCGCTCCTGCTCGAGCGATGCCGGCGAGTGCTCGCGCTGGGCTGCGCTGCGAATCAGCGCTACGCTGCTCTGACAGGACTCACTCCGCGTCTGAGCCGGCAGCTGCGGAGCTTGAGCCGACGAAGGGAGTTTGGTGAGACGCCGCCGCTTCTTCTCCTCCCTATCCCGCTCCTTCTTCCTGGCCAATCGCTCCAAGCGCTCAAGGACGTCCCCGCCCGCTCTGCGTCGATCATCTTGGACTGTCATCGCTCGCTTCGCCTCAGACGACAAGTTAGCAGCGGCTCGCGGGACTTTCATCGCTCGCCGGCGGCTCGCGGGACTCGCAGCTGCAACCGGTGACCCGGGGGCCGGGTGGCCCGGGTGACGGGTGGCGGGGTGGCCTGGGGGGTACGTATACCCGCGAAGAATCCCTGTGGCGACGATCAAAGCCGAGTAGTCGGGCTCAACGTCGCGACAGTCGCGTGAAAACCTGACCACCTTTCGATTCGGCACCAGCAAAACCCGTCACGTTTTTCGGCGAGCTGCGAGTCCGCGACGGAACTCGGTTCACCGCAGCAACAGACCCGGCGGCTGCGGGCGCACCGCAGACGCCCGCTGGCTCATCTAGGGCTCTAGGTGCGGCGGAGAAGAGGTGCGCGGAGCGGTCCACGCGCCACGCGACCGATATCGAAAGCTCGCCGCCACTCGCTCAAGCCCTGCGGCCGCCCGCGCCAACGCCTCGCCTTTGAATCCGCAGGTAAAGCTCACGTCCGAAGATCATGCCGGGCGGCGGGCCCGGCGGCTCGTGCGTCGGCATGCTTGTGCGCACGGGGCTGGAGTCGATCCGGCTGACGGAGCTGGCCAAGGCTACCAAGGCTGCGAGAAAGGCGGCCGCCAGGCTCCGCGGCATTGCCTCGCAGGCCTTGCAGAAGTGGATGCGCGAGAACGCGCAGGCGGCCTTGGCCGGGGAGCCGGAGCCGTCCGGCGCTGCGCAGGCCCCGGCCCCGGCGGTCGGCCGGGCCGGGAAGAGGCGGAGGCGGCCCCGCGGCGCGTCCGCCCGCGCAGGGGCGAGCGTCGGCAGCAGGAGCTGCCGCAGGAGCCGCCCGGGGCCGCCGCCGCGTCGGCAGACGGCGCGGGCGACGCGGCCCTGTGCGCCGCCGCGGCAGAGGCGCTCGCGGCCGACCCGGCGGCGGCGGCGCGGCGCGCTGAGGCCGAGAGGCAGCGCAACGAGAAACGCGCGGCGGGGCTGGCGGTCGGCGGGCAGAGGCGCGCGTCAAACGCGCTCCCGGGCCCGGCGTGCCCCCTCTACACAAAGAGTCCGCCTGCCCCTCCTCACCCCGCGCTCGCAGCGATGCAGCCCGCCCTACGCCCTGCCGCAGATCCGTTCGCCAAGGCTGCACTCCTGGCGCGGTACACCTACGGGTTCCCGTCCTTCGGGGCCCACCGCTGGGACGGCAAGACGATCTACGTGCGAGACGGCCCCTCTTGCCCGCCCGCTGCCGCCCCGGCATGAACGCGCCTCCCTCTCCGCAGCTGCCTCGCGGGATCGTACCCCCGGGGATGCTCGGGCCCCCGGCGCGCGAGGCCGAGCTCTACGGCTCCGAGCTGCAGCTGCGGTCGGGGCAGAGGCTCGAGCCGCGCCCCGTCGCCGAGTGGGCGCTGTGCGCCCTGCAAGGGGCCTTTCTCGACAACCCGCAGGGGCCCCTGCACACGGTCGTGGTGGCAAAGCGCGCCTTGTCGCCCCCGCAGACGCTCGTGCTCAGCTGCAACCTCCCCGGCGGCGGCGAGGTGGACACGCGCTTCATCCAAGAGATCCTGCGGGCCCAGGTCCGTCCTGCCCGCCCCCCCGCACGCCCTCCGCGCGCCCCACGCGCGCCCCCGTCGAGCTCCCGGCACGCAGGGCGCCCTCTGCCACGGCCTGGAGCCCCTCCCGCCCGGCTTGCCGGGGAGGGAGGAGCGGAAGCACGACGCGGTGATGGGGCGCGGGACGTTCACTCGCCTCGTCCTCGGCGGCGAGCTTGCCGCCGCCCACCTGCCCGACCTCTTCTGGGATGCGGAGGGCATCGCCATCAAGCGCATCGCGGCCGTCGTTGCCTGCGGCTCGGTGGCGATGCCCTTTGCTTCCAAGGGGACGCCGCACGAGAACGCCGAGCTGGTGCGCCGCCCCCGCGCCCTCCTCCCCCGCCTCTGCCCGGCCGCTACCCCGCAGTCCCCGCCGCCGGGCGGACGCGATGCTGATGGAGTGGGTCGGTCACGCGTGCAGGATCAGGTGCTGCTGGACGCTGCGGACGAGGCCGCCAAGGTGGCACTGGAGACGGGCAGCCTCGACGTCATGCGGGCCAAGCTGGCGGAGCTCGAGCGCGAGGGCTGGCTCGCGCAGGCCGAAGAGAAGCCCAAGCCCAAGAAGAAGAAGAAGGGGGGGCGCGGGCGCGGCACGGAGGAGCAGGAGGGGGGGCGCGGCGATCGGGTCACCACGGGCTGCCAGCGCCTCAGCGCCACGGTCCCGACGCCGGTGCGCCCGCCCGTTGCCCACCGCGATTTCCGACCCCCAGCCCCCGCGCGCCAGAAAGCCCGCGCTCACGCGCACCTCAGGTGGTTATCAACAAGCAGTTTGGGCGGGATACGAACGCGAACCGGCGCCTGCACCTCTTCAACTGGTACCTCGCGGGGCTGCTGGAGTACCTCATCGCGGCCTTCAGCATTGTTAACCTGAGGGCCGCCTGCCAGATGGCCCAGATCAGCTTGCGGCTGCTCGAGCAGCAGCCGTACAACTACGGTGCGCCGCCGGGCCGCCCTCGGGGGGTGGCGGGGCCGGGGGGCGCGGCCGGGCTCCCCCTCATCCGTGCGTGTGCAGGTTTCTGGGCGATGCAGTGGATGAACGGGCCGGACAAGTGAGCCGCCCCCCGCCACCGACCTCCGCCCCTCCGTACCCCTGTCCGGCCCCGGTCGGCCCACAAGCTGCCGACGTTTTCCCCCGGCGCAGGATTACGGATCCGCACTGCGACGAGAACGATGCGCGAGAGGGGTACGCGGCTCTCATCTACTTCCACCCCGACGGCGACTGCGACCAGCGCCTGCACCGCCTCCTTTTCCCAGCGATCGGCATCTCCGTCGAGCTCCGCCATGGCGACGTCGTTTTCATTCGGGTGCGCACCCACGCACGGCCACGCCTCTGGCTCCGTCCGGGGAGGTCGGCGGCGGCCCACGCTTTGTCTTTCGGCAGGGCCACTTCCTGAAGCACGGCGTGGTGGAGGACGACGACACGGAGGGGCGGTGCGCTGGGCTCGCCCCGTGGCCGCCGCAGCGGCCGCAGCGGCGCCTCGCAAGCTCATGATCACTCCGGGCCTACCCTTTTCCGGCAGATACTGCATCGTGCTGACGCTGGGGAACAACCTCAAGGTCAACTCCGAGGGCGCCTCTCCAAACACACGGATGTAGGATTGCCCTCGATGTTTTTTCAGTGCTCTCGGATGTACATGTACATGCAGAGTATTTGTCTCGAAGCTTACGGCGCCCGGGCGCTGTGCCGGGGGAGAACGACTCCCTAATGGGGTTCTTCCCGGGATCAATTTTGAGAGCCGATTCCGAATCCACCCGTGCCTCTCTGGCGCCAATTCCGACGGATGCGAGTCATTCAGTAGCGGCTCAGATAGGGTCTGAACGTGACTACCGCTTGCCGGGCTTCCACTCGCCCGCCCTGGAGCGCGGGAAGGCCCCAAAAAGCCCTCCAAAAATTATGGCGACTCGCCCTGCGAAATAATGCGCGGCGCGCTACGGGCTGACTTTCGGCCTTGGACGACCTTGGAATCAAATCCGGCACCCTCGAGAACCCCTGGGGCCGCCCCCACGCCCGGATCTAACTTGTCGGATAAGATGCTTTCCTTGGTGGTATTTGCCGATTAGGCCCTTCGGGGGCAGGCTGGCAGGCTCCAAGAGCGCCCTCTACCTGATGCCGCCGCGTCGTCCCGGCCCGCGACTGACCCACATTTTGCACCCCGCCCATTTTGAAGGCGAGGAATCCGAATCTGACGTTCCGACAGGCTCATTGGTGCCTCTAAGCTTGGCGCGGCGAGCTTGCAATTTTTTGCACGTGATCATGAGTCTGCACCTTTCATCAAATGTTAATGACTTAGTGGCACCTACGAGCGCCCTGAAACAATTTCAGTGCCCTTGGATGTACATGCAGAGTATTTGTCTCGAAGCTTACGGCGCCCGGGCGCTGCGCCGGGGGAGAACGACTCCCTAATGGGGTTCTTCCCGGGATCAATTTTGAGAGCCGATTCCGAATCCGCCCGTGCCTCTCTGGCGCCAATTCCGACGGATGCGAGTCATTCAGTAGCGGCTCAGATAGGGTCTGAACGTGACTACCGGCTGCCAGGCTTCCACTCGCCCGCCCTGGAGCGCGGGAAGGCCCCAAAAAGCCCTCCAAAAATTATGGCGACTCGCCCTGCGAAATAATGCGCGGCAATCTTTTTTCAAGAACAAGAACCGTGTAGCTCATGATCAGCCCTTTTCGTGTAGGTTAGTCATCTGTTGAAACCTCTTCTTTCTTGAAAAGGCTGAGCGTTCAGGGAGAGCTGGTCGGGCCAGTGAGATAGAGATAGTAAGAAAGTGAGAGATAGTGATAGAGCTAGATCGGACCTCAGTGTCCACAGACCTCAGCGTTCTCACTGTTCTGGCCTGGTGGGGTACAACTCCTTTCGGCAAACGTCTTGCAGCACCAGCCTCGCGTGCGTGCAGGAGCTGCCTCGCGTTACGGTCCTTCCGCGTGCCCGCTCCCAGCAAGCCCCACTTTGCGCATGCGCCTTCACGTCCTTGATGTGCACTCATAGCTTCCAGCGGCCCCGCGGCACTGGTTCTGCGCGCGTACACGCACAAGTGCAGCATGGCAAAGGATAGGAAGAGCTCCGTAAAGAAGAAGCCCGGCCCCGAACCGGACATCTACCTGCGAAACGCCCACGATCGCTTCAAGCAGGGTGACCGCAGCGCCAAGACTGTTGACCGGCAGTCCGTTACTTTTGGCACTCACTTCATGCACGCTGACATACGCTTGATGAGTGGCAGGGTGAAAATCACGGAGAAACATCACGATCGTTTTCTGAGCGTTACCGGCGGACGCTCAGTGAACGCCGGCTTAAGGATCCTCATCGAAGACTTCGAGCGCTACGAAATCAAGACCGTTCGTTCACGTTGCGTGCGCGGGCCGGACGCCGCTAATCGAGTTGCAGCATGACGAACTCATCGCAATGCTTGACAAAGCGAGGCAGGCGGGGCATGCCATGCCTGCTAGGGTGGATTTCGAGGGCTATTCTATCATTGTGAAGTTGCAGAGTGTCGTTCAGAAGATCCTGCAAGGGGAGGACATTGATCATGAGGACCTGGAAGCCTGTGACACCAGGATGGGTGGCTATTTGAAGGATCGTGCGTGGCATTCAGATGCCCATCGCAGATTCTGCGAACTAACATGTTTCTTCAGTTCACTCGGCTACCTGCTCCGTACATGAAGGTGGGCCTTGTTTCAAGGGCGAGAAAGTCCTGGCTTCCTGTCTCGGACATATCCCCCTGTTGACATCGTGAGTCGCAGAATACGACCTCAACCTTTATCGTAATCCAAGTACGCACGAGATGCAGGCTGAGTGGCTATTGGAGAATTTGTGAGTGGGATTGAAACTTTTGCAGAGCCTTCAAACCCGAGGCCCGCTTCTGAGGGGGGGATGCCGCTACCCGCGGCCTCCCTCCGCATGAGAGAAGAGGAGGAGACCCAGCCGGAGGGAGTTCGGCGTTCTTCTTCTTGTGCTTCTTCTTGCGCCTCTTCCGACAAGGTCCAGGGTGAGTACGGCTCCCC
The DNA here is from genome assembly GCA_004431415.1 of Cyanophora paradoxa. NCBI lineage: Eukaryota > Glaucocystophyceae > Cyanophorales > Cyanophoraceae > Cyanophora > Cyanophora paradoxa. The sequence goes on along the minus strand of QPMI01000334.1, from coordinate 14,499 downwards.
GGCACGCACGGCAGCTCTACCTCCTGACATCCTGAGTCGCAGAAACCCCCACATGTCACGCTCAAAAGCCAAGTGCACATGAGATGCAGGCTAAGGGGAAATTAGAAGATTCTTGAATGTTAATTTGCAGGAAATTTGTTTCAACAAGGTATGGAACAAGATGAGGAGACCCAGCCGGAGTTACAATCACCTCGTGAGACCCTTCAATTTCGTCTTTCCCCGTTTCTTTCTAAAAGGCAGCAGGCGGCCATCAATACCTCAAGAACATTTGTCAGCAGGTGGTAGCAAATGCATCTTCACCAGCTGGTGTGAGGAGGCAGCATCTCGCAATTTACCATTTCTATAGCCAACTGAATATCACGCAGTGCTCCGTCCCAATGCCTCTATTCTGAAGATGACTTCTGACGACTTCCCTCCCTTGCGTCTCGTCCTTGCTTCCAAGACTTCTTCGATTTCTCCCTCTGAACCGGGCCTCAACAGCGGCGAGAGCCTTTCAAAATGGCCCGAGTGGCTCAAACCTGGCTTATCCTCATTTGCAGGGACACAAGGATGTTTCACCAACGCTTCGCCCCTGCACGCTGCTATCAGGTCCTACTCCAGTAAAGAGTATCCATCTTCCCAGCTTGATTTTGAGATGGCATCCCAAGGTCCTTTCCGCGCCCTGTTGCTTGAGCTACTTGACCTCGTGACAGCAAAGCGACAGGGACAGGTCTTCCATCTCTGCCACTCAAGCCCTCTCTCCCATCCCCGTGGTCCACACCCTCACCCCACGAGAGCTCTTCTTCTCGGCCTGTCCCCTCCCCTTCAGTGTCACCCTCCACACCTGTCATCTTCTCAAGCTCCACGAACTCTTGTACGAGCTCCTTTCGTTTATTGATCTCTAAAATAATCTCTACTCTCGAAGAGATGAGAAATTAGAATGCAGTATTTCAATCTCTGAACTTTCATCGATCGTTCGTCACAGCGGGAGATGGCAAGGGCGAGGCAAAGCGGGCCGGAGTACAGGGTGACAGCGACATCTCGAAGAAAAGGCCTAAGCATGAGTGTAAGCATGCATCCGCCCCCCCCCATCCCAGTTCCCTTTTCAACACATGCCGTCAACATAGGCCAGCGCTCGGACCCTGCACCCGTCACTCGCAAAATCTTCGCCAGCACCGTTCACACGAACAAGATGGTGCCGCCACCCCGAGTGCACACCTCGGTCCCATTCCTTGACGCTCATGCCGCGCCGGCAGAGCTTGCTGAAGCGGGCGGTGGCGAAGCTGGGCGGGGCGGTGCTGACTGAAGCGTGGAGTGAGGGTGTGACGCACCTAGTGGCGCGCGAGATACGCGATGGCCTCTGCACGCGCACCGCGGGGTACCTCAATGGCGTCGCCCGCGGCATCCACGTCGTCTCTTATGGCTGTGCACCCTGCCCCGCCCTAGCCCCCCCGCCTCCGCCGACACGGCGCGGCGCCGCAGGGGTCCGGGCAAGCCTCAAGGAGAACTGCTGGAAGCCCGAGGAGTCCTACCAGCTGCTGGGCGACAGCGTCAAGCAGCAGACCGACGCCCCTGCCCGCTCCCGTGCCGATCGGGTCGCCGGGGTCCGCTCCGCGCCACCGCCGCTCCGCGCCTGCCTCACACAGGGCGCAGCGGCCGCGGCTCTTCGACGGGCTTCTGTTCTGCTTGTGGGGCGCGTTCGAAGACCTGGTCAACAAGGAGAACGAACCCCCGTGGAAGAGCCTCGTCGAACTAATTGAGGGCGCGGGTGGCTCAGTCCTGCATCTTGCAGGCAATGAGACCTATGCCACGGGCTGCATACTGCAGTGTCAATGCCCCGGGGACCTATGCCACTCGGCGCAAACGGCAGTGATGGCTGCTTACATTGTACGGTCCCGGGAAACGGTGCGGGCTGAGGGCGCTGTGGATACCGAGGAGCTGCTGCGGCCCTTCCAGCTGGGGCCCCAATTGCAAGTACAGGAGCTCTTCAAGACCGCACCCATCGTCACCTCCAAGTGGCTCATCGACTCCATCTCCTGCTACGCCCTTTGCACCGACACCGCCAACTATATGGTGTTCGCCTGAAGCATCATGGTTCCTCCCCTCCAGCAAATCATCCCACCCTCCATGATCGGCTCCATCTCTCCTGTTTCTTTTTAAACCTTTCGAAACCCAAAATGTGCAACATGCATGCTGCTCAGGCACACAAGTTCCACGCAGGTTTGAGTATTGGTGTGAGAAGAAGGGAGGGAGAGGGCTTGACATAGCTGAGGGAGGGGGCAGGACGAAGGGTGACGGGAGACAGCAGCCTACAACGCCCGTGGCAGCTTTGGCACGCGGAGCGCGGCGGTAACGGCTTTCATGCTGCGCCTGAAGATTGCCTTGAAGTGGTCCTTCCTAATTACGGACGTCAGGCGCAATCCGAGAGGGTGAAAAAGAAAAACAGATGGAGGAGTCGGCCCACCAGTACGGCCATCCGTAGGCGACCGAGACCTGCTGGCCCGGGCCGATGGGGAGCCGCGGGACGACCGCCACGTTGACCGGCCGGAGCTTGTGCTGGTCGTCGCCGCCGAAGATGACTGCGTAGGCAGCTGTCAACTCATTGCTCTCCCGCTGGTTGTAGGAGCCCTCATCGGTGTGCTCGTCCATCGCCAGGTCGTTGACGTACGCGCCGAGTCCCGCGGTTGTGGTCGCCGTGATCGAAGCCTCTTCCCGCATCTGCCAAGCCGTAAATCAGAGGCGGCAGGCATGGCGCGGTGCGCGGCGCCGAGATACAGCCGCGCACAGGCACGATTTCCCCGCCCTCCACGACGTAGAAATCTTTGTCGATTGCGTACTCGCTGGTCGCCAGCTTCTCGAACTCGAAGGTCCCGTTGGGCTGCGCGGGCGGTCAGCGACGCTCGCCGCGCGCACGCCGGCGCTGCGCGCGCGGACCAGCGTGCGGCGCGTCCACATGTACGGATGCAGGCGGTCCTCCAGCATGACGATCGGCTCTCCCAACTTCGGTACGTGCGGCAGAGGGCGCCCCTTCTGGGATACCAGGCTCTCAGCCGGGAACGCGGCGTGCTCGAAAGGCACGATAACGGCGGCGCCAGGGCTGATCGCCATAGACAGCGTCCGGTAAGGCAGCTGATTGGCTGGGAGCAGGTTGCCCTTGTCATTCCGCGCGTAGAGGATCGCCGCCATACTGGCGGCGGTCAGGAATAGAATTGCTTCCGAGAGCCGGCGAGCGCCGACGCCCCAGCAATCTTTCCTGAGGAAGAGGCCGAGGCCCTGAGCGCATTTGCGCAGCACGTAATGCTCTGCAGAGAGCTAGTGCCGTCAGGCCCTGAGCGTCAGGAAGGGAGGGGAGGGCGAACTTGACTCGTTGGCTTTTGACTCCTCGTAAAGAGCGCTCGAGCGCACTCCCATTGTGGGAAGATGGACGAAAGACAACGAGGAATCTTCTGGTTGCCGCTGTCCTTGTTGCCGCTGTTATTGCTGCGACCTTGCTGTTATTGCAGAGCTTGTTTGCTCTAAGAGGCCCTCAGAGAGGCTGAAAGCGCACCAATCAACTGTGCGCGAGCACAGCACATCACCAGTCGATCTGCGTGGTCCGACTACATCGTGCCGACTACTTTCCGGACTTGCGGACTTGTGGACTTCTCCTCTCCTCTCCGACTACATTGTGCTGGCGTGGGGTGGGCGTACCCCTACTTTGGGGAGGCCGCCGAGGCGGGCCGAGCCCGCCGACACTACCATGGAGGAGGACGAAGAGATCACATGGATGGCGAATGCTCCACGGGGCAACAATCAGAAGCACAGAATCGAGGCGGCCCGACGAGCTCGAGCGACGCAGCAGGAGCTAGAGAAGGCAGCCCAGGTCAAGAGTCGACGGGAAGCGCCTAATATAGTATCGGACTCTGGGAAATACTCGCGCTCTGCCGTGCTGGACCTCCCGGCACCCGAACAGGGCCCCGCCCCGCCGCCGTCGGCTCTCAGCGCACGCCTCTGGCACCGGCTGGCGTGCACTTGTATTCTTCTCTGGGACTTTCTGTGCTCTGCAATGACAGCGCTCATCCGGCGGTTCAACAGGGAGACTTTCGACATGGACCCGTCGAACTCCGAACGACGTGGAGTTCTGATCCTAGGGGACTGCAGCTTCTCCGGGATAACAACCACAACCGGTACGTTATGAGCCTGATCGTAGTCGAGCCGACGCGCCGCGTATCAAGTCGACCCCTGACCTCGCGCGCACAGGGCCCGTGTGAGTGACAGTAGACCCGGCCAACAACTGGCCAGCGGCCTTGTTGCACGAGGCGATTCGAACGCTCGGCATTGTCGGAGTGGCCGTGCAGGATCTGCGACTGTTCTACTACGACGAGTGCGAGAAGCTTTTCGAGCAGATCAGCCAGACGGTGCGAGGCGCTGCAGTGCGAGCTCATGCAAGTTATCCGACGCTGCTCATTTGCAGGCTGACTTCCGGCATGGATACTACTACGTCACCAAGAGTGCCGAGTGGCCAGAAGTCGCACTTGTCCCGTACCTCGACGAGAATAGCTGCAGATACTCTTCCCGAGCTATCCGTTCTGGTCCTGCTGCTGGTGGCGTCAAGAAGCCGCACCAGTACAGGCAGGGGTGGTGCTTTTTTCCAATTGGCTTGCAATTGATTCGCTCTCACTGATCCAGCCGTCGCAGACCATATTCTTGAACCGCAGTCTCTTTTTATTTCAACCTTCTTGAACCGCAGTCTCTTCTTATTTCAACCTTTGAACCGTCTAGCCTTTCAACCTTCTTTTTTCAAGAACAAGAACCGTGTAGCTCATGATCAGCCCTTTTCGTGTAGGTTAGTCATCTGTTGAAACCTCTTCTTCTTCTTGAAAAGGCTGAGCGTTCTCATAATCATTGCCATGGGCTGAGCGTTATCATAATAATGGGCCATGGCAAAAGAACATCCGATCCAAGCATGCTTCTGCCATTCAATGTGCCCCTTTTGGCCAGATCCATTCGTACTCAAGCCAGCAAATTGAACTCCTCCAGGATCCGGAGGGCTGCTCTGTATACGCACGTATACCTGTCGACGTCCTGTCGACGTATACTCAAACTAGCAAATATTCCGAATGAAAGCACGTTGACGTCTCTAGGTGTATATATTTGGATACCGGTCAGATACACAAGCGCAAGCCTGAAGCTAGTATTGCCACTGATCCCGGCCCTTGCATCACAATACTAGTATTCCTAGTATTGCTGATCGAAGCAGTAGATGATGGAAGGCAGTGCCTTGCATCAATCGATTTCCTTGAGCAGGCGCGCTACCTGAAGAGGGGTCCGATGATCAGGGAAATCGATATCGATGGTTCAGGGAAACAATTAAAGCGGCTGGCCGTCTTGAGCGGCACAAGCATGTTGAACTCCTCCAGGAGGGCTGCTCTGTACCTGACGACGTCGACGACGTCCAATTCGAAAGGCGCGAGGCCAGGCTAGGCAAGCAATACGATTATAATTATAATTATAGTTATGCACCTGCAAGCACCAACAGACACGCTAAATTGACGTTGGAGCTTGCGAAGTTTCTCCTTGATCACAGCGCTGGGCGGATGGGAAAAGGCGGTACAGCTGCGAAAATATTTAGTTCACTAAATAATGCGCACATAATATTCGGGCGCCGGCATATGCATGGCGCGATTGTGCATATGCATGCGCCGCGCCGCGGCGGCGCCGAACTTCGGAATTCAGCCTCGGCGGCCTCGGCGGCGAATTCATACTGGGATCTTTCGAGGCACCATTCATTTTTCTCCTGAGCTCCCGGTTCGGACGGGCTTCAAGATGTTTCGGACGGCGACGTGGGAGGGGAGGAAGACGGGAGGGGTACGGCTTGTCGTAGTTGCTTGGGCTTCTCGGTCTCGCTGGGCCTCTCCAGTTGCCCAAGTAGCTGGGCTTTTTTGCAGCTGCCGAGCAGGTTTGAACTTCCAGCTCGTCAGCTGCTGAGGGGCTCTGCGATTTGAGCTGCCGAGGTGCAGCTGAGCCGAGCAGCTGCCGCTTCGTAGCCAGCCACGCGTATCTGCAGCGTATCTGCAGCAGGCCACGTATCTCACGCGTACGCGTATCCGCTTATGGGGCAGTCCCCAGGCGCAATGTTCTGTGGTCTCGGCGGCGGCGTACGCTGGTACCTCGTCTTCGGTTTTGCCTTCTTATCAAATCTGCAGTCTGGTTCGTTGCTCCTCAAACGGTTTTGCAAATTGGCTCAAATGCGGTTTTGCAAATTGGCATATCTGAGCGTTCGCCCCCGCAGACACGCCCTGGGGCGCTATGTGGAGTCTGCTGGCCTTGGTGCTTGTCTCTAAAAGATTTGCAGATGCTTTCGGCTGCCAGCAGCACGCTGGTCTGCAGTCGATGCTTGCCCGTAGTTTGAGCTTCCTGAAGTACCGTTTAAGACTCATCACATCGAAAATCGCGTCTATCTACTCCGCAGTCACAGATGTCGCGTCTCTGTACGCCGCAGCAGAGTCAGCACTTGTCGTCATATTGCAGGCAGATCACATATCATCATATTGCAGACTCAGCTGGTGGTCCCTTTTCATTGTTGCCATCAGATCGTTGATCGACAGCAGTCCCCTGCGAGAGATTCGGCTCAACTGTCAGCAGTTCGCTCGTCGCCAATCGACTCGGAGTTGGACAAGAGTGTGTTCTTTGGAGAAGCGCCTTGGACTTGCCCTGCAGCGATCATCGATTCTGCGCCAGAATCGGTCGACTGATTCTGTCGAATTTTATCGACTGACTCTGTGACAGAGTCGGTCGACAAAATCAGTCGATCGACCAACTCTGTCGATCTACTGATTCTGTGCCAGAATCGGTCGACCGATTCTGTCGAATTTTATCGACAGACTCTCCGACAGAATCGGTCGACAAAATCTGTCGATACTTGATATATTATTATATATTGATATATCGCCAGGTTTGTCGATAAATTGATTAATATTCTTCATATTAAGATTATTGATTTGTTTATTATCTTGTATAAATATTGAGCCAGTACTAGTGGAGGATCCGGGGGATCAATATCCAGCTGCGCATGCAGGTCGCATGCACAGGCCTAGGCCTAGGTCAGCTATACTATAGCCTATATAGCTATATATAGGCCCTGACGGCCCATGACTAGCTATAGGCGGGCCAGAACACATGTACATCTGGCATTGGCTTTTTGCATCTATATAAATTAGTTGATCTGCAGGCCACTTATTTTCACATATCGTGCGGGCCGCCTAATTCATGATCTGCATGCACACACCTATGCATACATGCTGTCACATCGCAAATATGATCCCTACTCTGGCCTAGCCCTGCTGCCTAGTCCTGCAAATGCAGCCGCACGCGCTCGGATGCAGCCGCACGCGCTCCAGCCCGACGCCGTCCGCTCACGCGCGGCTTCAATTAGTCGTTCGTCCCTAGTTGCTAGGAAACAAAGGGCGAGTCATAAGCCGGAGGATAACGGGTGAAGCAATGCGGCCCGCACCAGGTCGTTCTGCACCTCGCCGCCCTCGCTGGGCCATGCGCATCGCGGTGAGCGAGAGCTTAAATCGAATAGAAAGAGGAAAAGGCCGGCACGCAGGCGGCTATGCACCTCGGCGAGGAGAGGAGGCAGAAGATCAGCTTGCAATCGCTCCGCGTCCGCAGATGGCGAGAGCGACGCGCTCGCTGCGCTTGGAGAGTCAATCGAAAGAAAAGAAGCATCCGCGCCGGCAAACGACCGCACCTCGGCCCGAGCGGCCGAAAGCATGATCTCCGAGGCGCCCGGCAGCCCGCGACCGTGACCGCGAGGGCGAGGGCGAGGGTGAAGAGCTCGCTGCGCTCGGATCGAAAGAGAAGAAATATGCGCGACAGCAAACGACCGCACCTGCGCCCGAGCGGCCGCAAGCATGAACTCCGAGGCCGATCCCAGCAGCCGCCGGGCCACACGTCCGGAAAGCGGCACGCGCTGCGCTGCGCACGCCGCCGGCGTTACAACAAGATCAAAGGGCAAGCAGTGGAGACAAGAGCGAGCACCTGGCCTGCGAAAGAAGGCGCCGGGCGAACTGGGCGGTGGTGTTCTGCTCGCGGGGACCAGTCACGCCCGCTCCCTGGCCCGCCAGCGAAATGAGGGATTGAATCAAAGGAGAGGAAACGAAAAGCACCTTGCTTCGCCTCCGCAGCCGCCGCCTATGTTCCGCGCGTGCCTGTCAGCGGCAGAACGCCCACTGGCGACAGCCGCGGGAGGAATGGTCAAAAAAGGCAACAAGGAGGTCGACAGCGATGCGTTCGCGAGCGTTCGTGGCCGCAACCGGGCGCCAGCCACCCTGAAGCAGCGCTCTGCGTTTGAAATCAGGCGGGCGACAGGCGGCGAGAGGCGCCAGGGGATGCAAGAGAGTACCTTCGAGCATCGTTCGCGCTCGAAGCCGACGAAGTTCGCTGCGGCGGCAGCAAGTCCGTTCGACCTGGTTTGAAAAGCCGAATCAGAGACGCGGGCAGCGCTGCGAGACCCTGGAGGAGCCAACGAACCGAGCCGCTGTGAGAGCGAAGCGCGTTCGCGTGGCAGCCTTCCTTCGAGGCTGCAGCTGGCAGCAAGGAACTTTTGGGTAGCAAGTTTGGGGTACACGACTGTTCGGAAAAGGGGCCACCGCGGCCGGGCCACCGCGGCGGTCGCGCCGCAGTACAGCTTTTCAAGGCCGCCTGGAAGCGATTGCCAACGGCTCGACCTGGCCCTCGGTCCGGAGCGCCTCCCGCTGCGGCACCTTGGCGCGTGCTCGCAGCACGCAGTGCGAGGCAGCTACAAGCACGTGAGCTTGTAACCATGGGTCCAGCTCCCCCCGTAGCGTCGTCCCTGCGCCGCGCCGATCCACAGCTAGATCGACCGGGCCCGCAACCCCGCGCTGGGTGACTTCGCCGTGCTGGCCGGGTTCTTTGCGTGCCTGTCAGCTCACTTACATCCGCAGTATCTCTACCAGACAGCCCCGCGGTCGATTTGGAGGGTTGAGGTGCACGCCGGCCGGCGGAGCTCTCTCACATGTTTCGGTGCATAGCGCGTCCCTCTAAGATGCTCACGCAGTGCCTCTGACTCTGGACTGGCCGGGCGCTGCGTGAGCGCGCGGACCGATGCAACCTCCCGATCGGCGGTCGCCTCGGGTGCGCCTGCCAAGCACAGCATTTGGCCAGCGACGCGCGAGCGCGTAGCTGACGAGGCCCAGATCGCCAGGATGGGTGAGCCGCCTCGGATCGTCGCAGTTTGGGAGACATTCTTCTACACTGCCTGGGTGAGCCGGCTGGGCCCGTTCGCGTCGCTGACGGGACGCGTACGCGTCGCTGACAGGGCGCGCCGGTAACACAGGATACCGGAAGACGCCGCGTGAAGCCCATGGGCTGGGGTGCGGCAGTTGGCGACGCCGCTCGCGGGGCGGGGCGGATCTGGAGGCGCGGCAGGCGGCCCGGTGAATTCCAGGAAAGGGCGGAGGAGCTTGCTGCGGCGCTGCAGCTCGCGGAGGCGGGCGGGCGGCCGGAGGCGCTGTGCGTGGCGGCGCGGCTCGCCGGGCGGGGCAGAGGCGCGGCGGGCGGCCGCGCAGCTCGCCAGGCGGGCCGGGGGCGCGGCGGGCAGCGGCGCGGCTCGCGAGGCGTGACGGAGGCGCGGCAGGAGGCGGAGGCAGCTCGCCGGGCCGGGCGGAGGCGCGACGGGCGGCCGCGAGGCTCCGCCGGGCGGGGCAGAGGCGCGGCGGGGGCCGCGCGGCTCGCCAGGCGGGCCGGGGCGCGGCGGGCAGCGGCGCAGCTCACGAGGCGTGACGGAGGCGGGACAGGAGGCGGAGGCAGCTCGCCGGGCCGGGCGGAGGCGTGGCAGGCGGCCGCGAGGCTCTGCCGGGCGGGGCAGAGGCGCGGCGGGCGGCCGCGCAGCTCGCCAGGCGGGCCGGGGCGCGGCGGGCGGCGGCGCAGCTCGCGAGGCGTGACGGAGGCGCGGCAGGAGGCGGAGGCAGCTCGCCAGGCGGGCCGGAGGCGCGGCGGGCGGCCGCGAGGCTCCGCTGGGCGGGGCGGAGGCGCGGCGGGCGGCCGCGAGGCTCCGCTGGGCGGGGCGGAGGCGCGGCGGGCGGCGGGGGCGGCTCGCTGGGCCGGGCGGAGGCGCGGCGGGCGGCCGCGAGGCTCCGCTGGGCGGGGCGGAGGCGCGGCGGGCGGCTGCGAGGCTCCGCTGGGCGGGGCGGAGGCGCGGTGGCGGCGGCGGCGGCTCACGGGGCGGGACGGAGGCGCGGCGGGCGGCCGCAAGGCTCGTCAGGCGGGCCGGAGGCGGGGCGGGCGGCCGCGAGGCTCCGCTGGGCGGGGCGGAGGCGCGGTGGGCAGCGGCGGCGGCTCGCGGGGCGTGGCGGAGGCGCGGAGGGCGGTTTGGGCCGCTCACGGAGCGGGGGGGGAGGCGTGGCGGGCTGCGGCGCGGCTTGCGGCTTGCGAGGCGGAGAACATCCGGGCGCTCACATGTCCCAGTAACCCAGTATTCTTTTGATGGCAGCTAAAGACTCATGATCATGATTATGTGCAAAGAAGTGCGAACTCGCCGCGCTGAGCATCTGAGAACGGACGAGCTGACGAGAACTTCAGATTCGGATTCCCCACCCTCGAAATGGGCGGGGTGCAAATGTGGAGTCAGTCGCGGACCCAGATGATGGAGCGGCGTCAGGTCAAGCGGGCTCTCCGAGACTGTCAACTTGCCCCGAAGAGGCCTCGACGACAGAAATCACCAAGGATAGCATCTTATCTGACAAGTTACATCCGGGCGATGAGACGCTTTTGGGGGTTCTTGACAGTGCTGGATTTGATTTTGAGGTCGGCGCAGGCCGCAAGCTAGCTCTTAGCGCGCCGTGCATTATTTTGCAGGGCGAGTCGCCATTATTTTTGGCGGGCATTTTGAGGCCTTCCTGTGCGCCAGGAAATGCGAAGAGAAGCCCGGCAGCCGGTAGTCACGTTGAGACCCTATCTAGCACGCTATCAAATGACTCTTATCCGTTGGTATCTGAGCTGGAAAGGCACGGGCAGACTGGAAATCGGCTCTCAAAATTGATCTCGAAAGAAACCCTATAGCTATAAGGGAGTTGTTCGTCCCCGCCGCAATGCCCGGGAGCCCTGATCTTCTCGTAAAAGCCCCGACATACATATATATATATATTCTTTTGATGGCAGCTAGAGACTCATGTGCAAAGAAGTGCGAAGTCTTAGCGCTGAGCATATCTATGCAAGAGTACTACGGTACAGAGCGAGCATCTGCAGGCTTCCCCACGAGCCTCCGCCGCGCCTCCACCCCGCCCGGCGGGCCGTTCCGCTGCACGCTGAGCCTCCGCCCCGCCCCAGGAGCCGCGCCGGCACCCGCCACGCCTCCGCCCTGCCCGCGAGCCGCGCAGCCGGCCGCCACGCCTGCGCACCGCCGCCCGCCGCCCCTCTGGCCCTCCCGGCGAGTCGCGCTGCCGCGCGCCGCGCCTCCGGCCGCCCCACGAGCCGCGCCGCCGCCCGCCACGCCTCCGCCGGCCCGGCGAGCTGCCTCCACCGCCTGCCGCACCTCCACCCGGCCCGGCGAGCCGCCACCGCTGCCGCCACGCCTCCGCCCGCCCAGCGAGCCGCGCCGCCGCCCGCCGCGCCTCCGCCCGGCCCGCGAGGCGCGCCGCAGCCAGCCGAGCGTCTGCCCCGCCGGCGAGCCTTGCCGCGCCCCAAGCATCCACCCGAGCGTCTGCCCCGCCCGGCGAGCCTTGCCGCCGCCCCAAGCATCCACCCCGCTCCGCGAGCTGCGCGGCCGCCCGCCGCGCCTCCGCCACGCCTCGTGAGCCGCGCGGCCGCCCGCGGCGCCACAGTCTCGCCCGGCGAGCCGCGCCGCCGCCCGCCGCGCCCCCGGCCCGCCTGGCGAGCCTCGCGGCCGCCCGCCGCGCCTCCGCCCGCCCAGCGGAGCCTCGCCGCCGCCCGCCGCGCCTCTGTCCCGCCCGCGAGCCACCGCGCCGCCCGCCGCGCCTCCACCCCGCCAGCGGAGCCTCGCGGCCGCCGCCGCGCCTCTGCCCCGCCCGGCGGAGCCTCGCGGCCGCCGCCGCGCCTCCGCCCGGCCCGGCGAGCTGACTCCGCCTCCTGCCGCGCCTCCGTCCCGCCCCGCGAGCCGCCGCTGCCGCCGCCGCACCTCCGCCCCGCCAAGCGGAGCCTCGCGGCCGCCCGCCGCGCCTCCGCCCCGCCAGCGGAGCCTCGCGGCCGCCCGCCGCGCCTCCGCCTGCCTGGCGAGCCTTGCGGCCGCCGCCGCGCCTCCGTCCCGCCCCGTGAGCCGCCGCTGCCGCCGCCGCGCCTCCGCCCCGCCCAGCGGAGCCTCGCGGCCGCCCGCGGCGCCTCCGCCCGCCCAGCGGAGCCTCGCGGCCGCCCGCCGCGCCTCCGCCGGCCCAGCGAGCTGCTCCGCCTCCTGCGCGCCTCCGTCACGCCTCGCGAGCCGCGCCTCCGTCACGCCTCGCGAGCCGCGCCGCCGCCGCCGCGCCCCCGCCCGCCTGGCGAGCCGAGCGGCCGCCCGCCGCGCCTCTGCCTGCCCGGCGGAGCCTTGCGGCCGCCCGCCGCGCCTCCGCCCGGCCGGCGAGCTGCCTCCGCCTCCTGCCGCGCCTCCGTCACGCCTCGCGAGCCACGCCGCCGCCCGCCGCGCCCCGGCCCGCCTGGCGAGCTGCGCGGCCGCCCGCCGCGCCTCTGCCCACCCGGCGAGCCGCGCCGCACGCACAGCGCCTCCGGCCGCCCGCCCGCCTCCGCGAGCTGCAGCGCCGCAGGAAGCGCCTCCGCCCTTTCCTGGAATTCACGCGGCCGCCTGCCGCGCCTCCGGATCCGCCCCGCCCCGTGAGCGGCGTCGCCAACCGCCGCACCCCAGCCCATGGGCTTCACGCGGCGTCTTCCTGTATCCTGTGTTACCAGCGCGCCCCGTCAGGGACGCGTACGCATCCCGTCAGCGACGCGAACGGGCCCAGCCGGCTCACCCAGGCAGTGTAGAAGAATATCTCCCAAACTGCGACGATCCGAGGCGGCTCACCCATCCTGGCGATCTGGGCCTCGTCAGCTAAGCGCTCACGCGTCGCTGGCCAAATGCTGTGCTTGGCAGGCGCACCCGAGGCGACCGCCGATCGGGAGGTTGCGTCGGTCCGCGCGCTCACGCAGCGCCCGGCCAGTCCAGAGTCAGAGGCACTGCGTGAGCATCTTAGAGGGACGCGCTATGCACCGAAACATGTGAGAGAGCTCCGCCGGCCGGCGTGCACCTCAACCCTCCAAATCGACTGCGGGGCTGTCTGGTAGAGATACTGCGGATGTAAGTGAGCTGACAGGCACGCAAAGAACCGGCCAGCACGGCGAAGTCACCCAGCGCGGGTTGCGGGCCCGGTCGATCTAGCTGTGGATCGGCGCGGCGCAGGGACGACGCTACGGGGGAGCTGGACCCATGGTTACAAGCTCACGTGCTTGTAGCTGCCTCGCACTGCGTGCTGCGAGCACGCGCCAAGGTGCCGCAGCGGGAGGCGCTCCGGACCGAGGGCCAGGTCGAGCCGTTGGCAATCGCTTCCAGGCGGCCTTGAAAAGCTGTACTGCGGCGCGACCGCCGCGGTGGCCCGGCCGCGGTGGCCCCTTTTCCGAACAGTCGTGTACCCCAAACTTGCTACCCAAAAGTTCCTTGCTGCCAGCTGCAGCCTCGAAGGAAGGCTGCCACATGAACGCGCTTTGCTCTCACAGCGGCTCGGTTCGTTGGCTCCTCCGGGGTCTCGCAGCGCTGCCCGCGTCTCTGATTCGGCTTTTCAAACCAGGTCGAACGGACTTGCTGCCGCCGCAGCGAACTTCGTCGGCTTCCAGCGCGAACGATGCTCGAAGGTACTCTCTTGCATCCCCTGGCGCCTCTCGCCGCCTGTCGCCCGCCTGATTTCAAACGCAGAGCGCTGCTTCAGGGTGGCTGGCGCCCGGTTGCGGCCGCGAACGCTCGCGAACACATCGCTGTCGACCTCCTTGTTGCCTTTTTTGACCATTCCTCCCGCGGCTGTCGCCAGTGGGCGTTCTGCCGCTGACAGGCACGCGCGGAACGTAGGCGGCGGCTGCGGAGGCGAAGCAAGGTGCTTTTCGTTTCCTCTCCTTTGATTCAATCCCTCATTTCGCTGGCGGGCCAGGGAGCGGGCGTGACTGGTCCCCGCGAGCAGAACACCACCGCCCAGTTCGCCCGGCGCCTTCTTCCGCAGGCCAGGTGCTCGCTCTTGTCTCCACTGCTCGCCCTTTGATCTTGTTGTAACGCCGGCGGCGTGCGCAGCGCAGCGCGTGCCGCTTTCCGGACGTGTGGCCCGGCGGCTGCTGGGATCGGCCTCGGAGTTCATGCTTGCGGCCGCTCGGGCGCAGGTGCGGTCGTTTGCTGTCGCGCATATTTCTTCTCTTTCGATCCGAGCGCAGCGAGCTCTTCGCCCTCGCACTCGCCCTCGCGGTCGTGGTCGCGGGCTGCCGGGCGCCTCGGAGATCATGCTTTCGGCCGCTCGGGCCGAGGTGCGGTCGTTTGCCGGTGCGGATGCT
>QPMI01000333.1:0-40085 GCA_004431415.1 Cyanophora paradoxa | reverse complement strand
ACCCCGATCTCATCGCCGGCCGAGGCCATGAAGGCGACGACTGTCTCCTTCACGGCGCGCGCCCGCGCGAACTGCTTGTCCTGAGGATCCAGACAGCCGGCGTCGGCTGGGGTGCGGCGGGACGGGAAATCTAGAGAGGCGGGGGGGGGGGGGGGCACGGCAGCTGCAGCGCACGCGTTGCTTGGGGAGGCGAACGTCGTTTAAGTGGCCGCTCGACTCGAGAAAGCATCGCACGTTCTTCACGTTGAGATCATTCTTCAGCTTGCCAGCGTTCGCGAGCGGGCGCCCGACCGCTTCCATCGCTAGCGAATGCGTCGTCCTCACCTGCGTTCGGCACGGTCGGCTCGAATTCGCAGACGGGTGGAGCGCGCGGAAAGCGCACATCGACGTTTTCCAGCCTCTTCGCAGCTTTCTCCTTGTCGTCGTCCTTCTTGTCGTCCTTCTTGTCTTTGTCGTCCTTCTTGTCGCTCTCGTCGTCGTCTATGAGGCCGAAGCGCCTGAGTGCCTCCTCTGCAGTGGAGCTGCGATCGCGGCCGGGCGCCGTTTTCGAATTCAGTTCTCGCAAATCGATAACACAATTTAAATATTAATGTGTCGTTACGCTACTTGACGCGCCTGTTGTAGCAGACGTACAGAAATCTATTGTCCGGGCGCTTCCTCGCGAACGCCGTGATTACTGTCGTCTTGCCCGTCCCAGCAAACGCGTTGGCCTGCTCGCGGGCGCGGCCGGCGCAGGCCCGTTCCTCACCAAGTGCGAGCAGGAAGCGCAGTGGGGATTTAGAGCACCTTCAGGAGCTCGCCGCGGGGCACGTCAGTGTCGACGATGGCGCGCTGCTCGGCGGTGAGGCCCTCTTGGTCCGCGGCCGCCCCCTCCGCCCGCCCCGCGCCGCCGTGCTCCGCCTCGAGCGCCCGCACCGCCTCCAGGAGCGCGTGCGCTGCCGGCGGCGTCTGGCGCGGGCCCCGAGCAGAGGCGGGCGGACGGCACGGGCGGACCCTGCTCGGAGAATTCGTGGGCGTAGCGGGGGGACATGAGGAGGACGGCGAGCGCCGCTCCGAACTCGAGCGCGGCCAGCCGCCCGAAGTGCGTGTCCGCCTCGCCCTGCGGCACGCCCGTCGGATCGGAGAAGCGCGCGGGGCTGGTCCGGGACGCGAAAGGGGCCGTGCACCGCTACGGCGGGTCTGGCGTGGCCCTCGATGGCTGCGAGGAGCTGCCGGGTGTCGCCGGCGCGCCCGCAGAAGAGGCCGAGCGCGGCGCACTCGCCGGGGCGGCCCCGCGACCCCCGGCGGGCCGTCCCAGCACCCAGGCGGCGACCGCCCGCGCGGCCCCTCGCCGCCTTGCCGCGTCCTCGTCGCGCCCGCCCGCGGCCGAGCCGGCGAGGCGCGCGTCGAAGTCGGGCAGGAGGCGCTCCGGCACGGCCCAGCCCGGGGCGCGGTCCAGCAGGCGTATGAGGCGCTCCGGCGCGCTCGCCTCCCGCTCGACGAAGTCCGCCAGCCTCCGGTCCACCTCCGAGCCGGGGCCCTCCGTCAAGAACGCCTCCAGCTGCGCCCGCCGGCGGCGCGAGCTCGAGGTCAGCGCTTGCAGCAGCGGATCCGGCGCGCGGAGAGCAGAGAGCTTGAGAGGACTCACGGCGTTGCGGAAACGCGAGAGGGGCAGCAGCTCGTCGGCAACCACTTTCCACCTCTTGCACACCAGCCTGCGGCCGGGCGGGGAGCGCGGGACGAGGCGTGAGCGATCGAACTCGATGACAGGCTGAACGGGCGTGCGCGCGCGCCGAGCGCCAGTACGCACCGGGCCGGGACGAGGCTCTGGGAGATCAGGAGGCAGCGGAGCACTTGCCGGAGGATCTCGTCGGGCAGGCAGCTGATCATGAAAGGCGCCCCTCCGGACGCCGCTGCAGGCCCCGAGGGAGCCGCGCTCCATGCGCCGACCGACGCCGAGCCGAACGACGCGCCGTGCATCGCGGCGCACCGCTGCTGCGCACCTAGAGACGCAGCGCCGGATCCTCTGCTGGCTGCGCCGCTGTGGCAGCTGCTAGCTTTTTCGCCCGTTGGTGGCCACTCGCGCCGGCCGGGCTCGATTCCAGCGGCGCCCGTTTTCAGTCGAGCGTGTACCCGGCGGCGAGACGAAATTTGGCGAATGCAGCCGCAGGCGAATGAAGCCGAGCTCGAAACGCAGCTCGAAGCACAAAGATGGTGCGGGGGTCGTGCGCTGCACGCGCGCATGCGTACGATAACGTTCGCTTTTCTCTCGCCCATCGCATGCGCAGGCACGTCGTCTGCAACTTTGCATGCTCGGGAGGCAACCGCCAGCTTGTTCGAGAGACTGCCCAGCGAACTCCATTTGAGGTGCGAGCGGCCACGCCGATTACGCCGCCCACGAGGTCACGCGCCGCGCAGGGTCGTGCAGTTCTTGCCGCTACAGGATGCGTTCCGCGCTCGGCGCGTGAGCCGAGCGCTTCGGGACGCCGTCGAGGGCGCGACTTTCGACGGCGGGAAGCTGGGCGTCCTGTGTCGGGCGGAGGAGCAGTGGGGCGTGGCGCTCAGCAGATTAGAGCAGCTAGTGCGCGACGGTAGGCTCAAGGGCGGCGACCTCAGCGTCAGCGTCGAGTGTGCGGAGGAGCTCTCCAGCTGCAGCATCCGTCTTCTCGCGGCTCTGGCGGGGCGCTGCAGGAGCGTGCGCGTCAAATTCCTCTTCTCCGACTCGGCGGAGCAGCTCTTCCGGCGGCACGTCGCCGACGTGCTCGGCGCGCTGGCGCCGGGCGGGGCGCCCGGCCCTCTGCAGGAGCTCGAGCTGCTCAGCACCGTCTACCAGCGTGGGGAGCTCAGCACCAGTGGCCGGTGGGACCACCTGCGTCGTGCTCTGGAGATTCCGGAGGAGCGGCTCGCACCGATCGCCGGGCTGCGGGCCCTCCGCCTGCCGCCCAACGTGTGCCCAAGCGTTGCCTCGGCGGCAGCCATCGCGGCCCGCCTCCCCGCGCTGCGCTGCTTGCAGCTGTGCTGCGGAGCGATGTGTCTGGCCCGGATCGTTCCTCTCCGCCTCGAGCGAATCGTCCTCTACCCCAGAGACTCTCGGGCCATGGTACCCCCTTGGAGGGCGCTCCTTCCTCTTCCCTCGTACCTGACTTTGGCCTGGCAGGACGTTCTGCGTCTCTCCGTTCTCCCCAGTACCCCCCTGGGAGACTCGCTCCGCGAGCTTCGCTTCGAGTGCGCTGCCGTACCCCCCTCCCGTCGAACTTCGCCAGAGTTGCAAGCCCCGCCGGCAGGCCGCGGGCCAAGAACGGCCCGGTGCCGTTTCTCCTCCACGAAGCCGATCTGAGCGCCCTGGCCCACCTGCCCCAGCTGGAGCGCGTTGTGGGCTACCCCTCCGTGCGCCCCCCCCCCCCCCCCCCCCTCCCCTCCCCTCTATGCATGCGAATCCCCGGCCCCTGCAGATTCGCACGGGGCGGCCGGCCATCACGCAGCTCACGATCGGGCGCCTGCTGCGGGCCCCGCGCCTCGCCGCCGTGCAGCTCGCCCTCGGCGAGCCCCTCACCCTCACAGCCCTCGCCGCCGCCCTCGCCGCCGCCCCGCCGCCCACCGTCCAGACCCTCGACCTCCGCGTCGCCGACCCCGCCGCGCCGGCGCTGCCGGCGCTCGCCGCCGCCGCCGGGCCGCTCCTCCGCGGCCTCGCGCTGGAGTGCCCGAGCAGGCGGAGGCGGCCGCCGTCCCGCCCGCCCTCGCCGCCGCCCTCCTCGCCTCCCCGCGCCTCGAGCGGCTCGCCCTCCACGCCACGGAGGCCTGCGTCGCCGGCGCCGGCCTCGCCCGCCTCGCCGCCGGCCTCGCCCCGCTCGCCGCCCTCCCGCCCCGCCCCGGCCCCAGCGGCGCCAAGCTACGCCTCGAGCTCCTCGTGCACATTCGGCAGAGGGAGCGCGCCCGGGCCCTCGCCGCGCGCGCCCGGGGCGCCCTCGCCTCCGCCCTCCCCGCCGCCCCCGTCGACGCGCGCGTGTTCTTCCTCGAGATCTAGACCCGCAATCTGCAGCTGTGGGCCTAGGCCATCGCACGCGCATCTGCACCCTCGCGCTCCAGATCTCTGTGCATGTGGTCCATCATACGCGGACCAACATATATTCGCGTTGACCGTCGGACGCGTCCGACGGCCGGACGCGTACGTACGCGTCGACGTCCGCGTCGACGTCGACGTCCGCGTTAGCGCCGCGGCCGGCGCCCCGCGGCCGCACGCGCGCGTTTTGATCATGAAGTTCCAGGCGCTCGCTAGGCGTACTGGTGCGCCCCGTACTGGTCCGCCGCGCGCGTACTGGTGCGGCTCCCGTGAACCTGTACCCGGCGAGCTCGAGCTTGAGCTAGGAATGATGGCGAGCTCGGAGCGGCCATCGAAGCGCGCGCGGGCGGAGCTCAAAGATGGTGCGGGCGTCGTGCCGCGCACGCGCTCACTCCCGTGTTGCCGCTCACATTCTGACTCGTCGCGCTCACCGCAGGATCGCCGCTCCCTGCTGCTTTAAATGCTCCAGAGGAAACCAAGAGCGCGCTTGAGCGCCTGCCGGGCGACCTGCTGTCAAGGTACCGATCCACGGGAGCAGTCACCTCGATCCGCGATCCACGTCGGCGCTCGAGCTCACGCGCCTCGCTCGCAGAATCTTGCAGCTATTGCCGCTGAAAGAGGCGTTCCGGGCCCGGCGCGTGAGCCGAGCACTCCGCGACGCCGTGGAGGGCACGACCTTTGACGGCGGGCAGCTGCACGCCCTGTTCAAACCGGCGGCGATCACAGATTTGAAGGACGCGCTGAACAGACTGCAGCGGCTGATTCGCGAGGGGCGGCTCAAGGGCAGCGACCTCAGCGTCAGCATCGAGTGTTCAGAAAAGCTCGAGGAACCGATTTCCATCCTCGGCGCGCAGCCAGTATCGTTGCTCGCGGCGCTGGCGGGGCGCTGCAGGAGCGTTCGCGTCAAATTCAACTTCTCGAACTCAGCGGAACGAGTTTTCCGCTGGCACGTCGTCGACGCGTTCGACGCGCTGGCGCCTGGCGGGGCGCCCGGCCCGCTGCAGGAGCTCGATCTGCTCAGCACCGGCGACCTCGAGCCCCATACAGTCCTCGACTTGCCGGAGGATCGCCTGGCTCCCTTCTCCCGGCTGCGGGCCCTCCGCCTGCCGCCGACCACGCCCCTGACCGTCCGCACGGCGGCAGCCATCGCGGCCCGCCTCCCCGCGCTCCGCTGCCTTCAGGCCTGCTACAGCGCGGCACGACCCGAAGTCCTCAGGCGGCTCGGTCCTCTCTGCTTGGAGCGGCTCATCTTACACACAGCTCCCCTCCCGGTGGGCGCCCCCTTGACTCGCGGAGAAATTTCCCGACTGAGCTTTCGAATTCACAACAGGACTTGGGCCTCGCTGAGCTCTGGGATACCCCCCTGGCGAACTCCCTGCGCGAGCTCCGCATCGAGTGCGCGGGCCGGTGTACCCCCTTAGGCTTAGGCTTCCGGCTGCGGGCGCTGACTGCTCGAGCTCGGGCAGGGGGCTTGAGGGGAGCCGCTCGCGGCCGCAGCTCTCAGCGAGTGACCTCCGGGCCCTCGCCGGCATGCCCCAGCTCGAGGCCGTCACGGGCTACGTGCGCCCGCCCGCCCAGCTGAAGGACCCCCCGCTCCCGCCGCGACGTCGACCGCCATAAAAGCTGAGTCAAGGGTGCCCCCCGCGCCTCGCCCGCGCCCGCGCAGGTCGAATTCGACTGGTTGGACTCCCGCGACCTCGCGGTCCTCCTTCGGGCCCCGCTCCTGGCCGCCCTCCAGCTCTCCGTCGCCGCCCTCGACGCCTCCGCCGCCCTCGCCGCCGCCCTCCTCGCCGGCCCGCTGCCCGCCCACCTCGCCCTCGACCTGCGCCTCAGCGGTCGCGCCGCTTCGGACCTCGAGGCGATCGCCGCGACCGCCGGCCCCCTCCTCCGCGTCGTCGAGGTCGATCTCCCGTACTCCAGCCCCTCGGAGCGCGGCTGGCCTCTTGCCCCTCCTAGGCATCCGCTGCGCGCAGCTTGCCTCGCGGCCCTTCTCCGCTGTGCCCGCCTGCAGCGCCTCGTCATCCGCGCCGAAGTCCGCAGCGCGGGCGACGTCGCGGACCTCGCCGCCCGCCTTTCCCCGCTCGCGGCCCTCCCGCCCCTCCCCGGCGGCTTCCTCCTCGAGATCGCCGCGAGGGAAGTGCAGCGCGAGGAACTGGCGGCGCGGGCACGGGCGGCCCTCTCCTCCGCCCTCCCCGCCGCCGCCCTTGAGCTCGCCGTCCGCGCCGCTTAGATGGGCCTTAGGCATCACGCGCGCGCGCAGTCCTCAGCTGCACCTCAGGTCGGCGCTGAAATCTTCGCTTACATTAGCGAGTGCCTACGCACGCGTCCGCCGCTGCTTATGCATGGCCGCTGGGGTCAAGCCTGGGCCCGACTGCCGCAGCGCTAGACAGCTAAGAAAGATTCAATGACTTGGCAGTAGGCGACGATCCCTCAGGGCCCTAGCTGTTTCCTGCTCCAGGGGCGACGCGTCTTCGCGTGGCGGCCGGGCGGGCCGAGGGGCCGGTCACACCGGGTGGCGGGGGCGGAGCCCGCCGCCCCCGACCCGGCGCTGCCGCCCCGCGCCCCCGGCGAGTCCGTCGTGCCCGCGGGGGGTGCCCCGCCGGGCCGGCGGAGGGCGGGGCGGAGGGGAGCCCGGCTCGGGGAGAGCCTCCGCGGGGCTCGAGAGGGAGCGGCGGGATCCGGACGCAGCGCCGGGGGACGGGAAGGACGGGGCGGCTTCGAGGACGCAGGACGTCGACGGGGCCCGGCCGCGGGAGGACATCACCATCGACCTGGCCATGGAGGAGGGGCGGGAGGGCGCAAGCGTCCCCTAGTGGCCGCAAACGCCGCGCCTGTGGGGGCGGAGTACTAGTCAGATCATCGGATGCGAGCGAAGCGGGTCGACGTCGGGCCGGTCTGTGCGCGGCGCGGCGCGGCGCACCGCCTCGGCGCATGGGTCGCCCGGCCCGCGGCCGCGGCGCCGCGCGCACCGTACGCGTCTCGCTAGCGCTAAGAGCCGGCTCATGATCAGTGGGTCGTCTAGATCTCCGTCCAAGCCGAGCGCGTGTCGAGGCTGCAGTTCGCGATCTGCCGCTCTCTGTTCTCGCCAAGTCCCGTCGACTTCAAGCTCAAGCTCGTCGGCGTCGACGTCGGCAGCTGCCGCGCGCGCGCGCGCGCCTACCGGGCGCCACCTCTGGCGCACGCGCACCATGCCGTGGCCATGGCCATGACCACTGCGCCTGGGTCAATCGAACACCTTGACAGGCCGAATGGGCGCAGGACCGTCGGACGGGAGCCCCGAAGGAGCCGCGCTCGATCCTTCCGAGGATCATGCCGTGCATCGCGCGACATGCCGTGCATCACGCACAGCTAGCACCGCATGCAGGGCCC
This sequence comes from Cyanophora paradoxa, assembly GCA_004431415.1. Taxonomy (NCBI): domain Eukaryota; class Glaucocystophyceae; order Cyanophorales; family Cyanophoraceae; genus Cyanophora; species Cyanophora paradoxa. Next base: position 32,677 of record QPMI01000333.1, on the reverse strand, counting down.
AGATCCTGGCCGGGCTCGACTCCGGGCGTCGACATCGTACCCGGTGACTGCGGCGAAATTGGACGAATGGCGAGCTCGGAGCGGCCTTCAAAGCGCGCAACAGCGGAGCTCGAGGACGGTGCGAGCTTTGAACCGCGCATGTGCACGCGCCCGTGCTGCTGCTCGCAATCTCACTCGCCCACGGCAGGGTCACCGCCACCGACAGCTTCCAATGCCCCGGACGCAACCGGGCTCTCGCTCGAGCAGCTGCCGGGCGACCTGCTGTCGAGGTGCCTAGCCCGCCCGCTTCTTCTTCCCCTCGCCCGCTCGATCCACGCCAGCGCTCGAGCTCACGGGCCTCGCAGGATCTTGCAGCTCCTGCCGCTGAAGGAGGCGTTCCGAGTGCGGGAGGTGAGCCGAGCGCTCCGCGACGCCGTCGAGGGCACCGCCTTCGACGGCGCGAAGCTGGACCTGGACGACATGCGCACGGAGGAGCTCGACGTACTGGAGCGGCTGAGGGTGACCTGGAAACTCGACGCACTCGAGCGGCTGGTGCGCAACGGTCGGCTCAAGGGCAGCGAGCTCAGCGTCAGCGTCGAGTGCGAATGGGCGCCCTCCAGCCTCGCGATCGGCGCCGGCGCCCAGCCGCTCCGCCTTCTCGCGGCGCTGGCGGGGCGCTGCAGGAGCGTGCACGTCAATTTTGCGGAGCCGTACGATGTGAAGCAGCTTGTCCAGCGCCACGGAAGAGAGCACATCGTCGGTCAGCGCGTCGCCGACGTGCTCGCCGCGCTAGCGCCGGGCGGGGCGGCCGGGCCGCTGCAGGAGCTCCAGCTGCACGGCAACAGCGAGCAAGCGTTCTGCCAGCAAGCGTTAGGGTCCGGCGTCCTGGAGATACCGGCGGAGCTCCTGGCGCCGTTCTCGAAGCTTCGGGCCCTCCTGTTGCCCGATCTGCCCCTGAGCGTCGGCACGGCGGCAGCCATCGCGGCCCGCCTCCCCACGCTGCGCAGCCTTCAGCTTTTCTACGGAGAAGATCAGCGCGGAGTCCTCAGGCGGCTTGGGCCCCTCTGCTTGGAGCGGCTCGTCCTGCGCACAGCTCCCGGCCTCCAGGTGGGTGCCCTCACCTTTCCAAGAGAGTTTCGAAAGTGAGTCTCAGACGTGAGTCCCGAAACAGGGCGACGACTCCGGCGTGGGCCTCGCCGAGCTCTCCGGTACCCCCCTGGGGCGCTCCCTCCGCGAGCTCCGCCTCGAGTGCGTAGCCGGGTCTACCCCCCTCCCCCCCTCTCCCCCCCCCCCCTATTCGGTGGCCATGGCCAACTGCTCGGACAGAGGGCTAGGACCACAATTCGGGAGCCCGCCCGGGCCGCGCCTCTCCGCGGACGACCTCCACGCGCTGTCCGACATGCCGCGGCTCGAGGCCGTCGCGGGCTTAGTGCGCCCGTACCCCCCCCCCCACCCCCCGCGACCTCTGAGCGGCCCCCACGCAGGTTCGTTTCCTGGAAGACATCGGTGGGGCGGTCAGCCGCGGCTTGCAGAGCCTGCTGCGGGCCCCGCGCCTCTCCGTCCTGCAGCTGTCCCTCTTAGGCGGCGGTTGGTCCGCCGCTTTCAGCGCGGTCCTCGCCGCCGCCCTCGCCGCCGGCCCCCTGCCCTCCCGCCTGGCCCTCGATCTCCGAGTCTCCCCGTTCGAGATTGCACAGATCGTCGACGCAGGAGCCGGCCCCGTTCTGCGCAACGTCGACGTCGACTTGTACTCGTCGTCTGCCGGCGCTGCAGCTGCAGTTTCGGCGGCCCTCCTCCGCTGCCCCCGCCTCGAGAGCCTCGTCCTCCGCGCCGCAGTCCGCAGCGCGGAGGACATCGCGGCCCTCGCCGCCGGCTTCGCCCCGCTGGCGGCCCTCCCGCCCCTCCCCGGCGGCCTCCGCCTCGAGGTCGAAGTGCTCGGTTCGCATGAGCAGTTCGCGAAGGAGTCCCTCTCCGCCGCCCTCCCCGCCGCCGCACTCGACATCAACGGCGGGGAAAGCTAAGAAAGGACAGTTCGACTTTTTCATTGAATTTAATTCATTTCATCCTTTTAATTTTGTGTATGTATGTCGCGTCCGTTGTCATATTGCTCGCACGTGCTCAATTCAGCTCTAAGATGTAATCTTCTGAAGCTTAAAGGCGAATGCATGCGCAGCGGCTGGTTCAATAAATTAATTCAACAAGCTTAAGAGATGCCGAGTGGAGCCGAAGAGAGATGCCGGGTAGAACTAGTTAGGTGATTATGCGGGCTCGGCGGGCCCGTACGCATGCGCGTGCGGGTGCGGGTGGCGGCGGGCGGAGCGGCCGGTGGCGGGGGCGGAGCCCGTCGCCCCCGACCCGGCGCTCCCGCCCCGCGCCCCCGGCGCCCCCGGCGCGCCCGGCGGCGGCTCCAGCGCCGCTGACGCCGACGCTCCCGCCCCGCGCCCCCGGCGCCCCCGGCGCGCCCGGCGGCGGCTCCAGCGCCGCTGACGCCGACGCCGACCCGAGCGAGTGCTCCCCGAGCCCGAGCCCGGGCCCGGGCCCGGGTCCGTGGAGCCCGTGAGGGGCGCCCCGCCGGCGCCGGGCCGCCGGCGAGGGCCACCGCGACCGCGTCGCCGGCCGCGCCCGCGGGGAGCAGCACGACGTCGGGCTCCGAGCCCCCGCCCGCCCCGTCCCCGCCCCCGCCCTCGCCCTCCTCGGAGTCGTCGCCGGGCGGGCGGGGCCGGCCGAGGGCGGCGCGGAGGGCGCGCACGGCGGCGTCGACCTCGAGGAGCGTGCGCGCCGTCCCCGCGACGAGCGCCGAGGCGGCGTCCTGCGCCTCGGCCGCCTCGCGGAGGGCGCCGGCGAGCTGCCGGAGGAGGCTCGCGGGGGCCATCGCGTCCTCCCGCGGCACAGCCTCCAGCACCACCTGCGCCCCCGGCCCCGGCCCCGGTCGGCCGGCGAGCAAGGAAGGAAGCGCGAAACGAGCCCGGGCACCGAGTCGAAGCGGGCGAGGATGGCGGCGCGCTGCTGGAACTCGCCCGCGCGGCGCTGCGAGGAGGGCGGGCCCAGCCGCGCCGTCGCCGCCCGGTTCGCCTGCCGCGTCGTCTGCCCGGGGCCCCACGTCCGCTTCACCCGCGCAGGCGAGAGCGCCGCCGGCTCGAGGGGCGCCTCCGGGGCCGGGGTCCCCGGGCCGAAGCCCACGGACCGCTTGGCGCCGGGCGCGGCAACGGCGGCGGCGGGTGCGGCGGGGCGGGGGGCGGGGGCGGCGTCGGCGAGGGCCGCCTTGAAGGAGGCTCGGAACGAGGCCCGCACCGAGGCGAGGAGCGCCGCCGGCGGCCGCCGCGGCGCCGCCGCCGCCCCCGCGGGTCCTATGGACGAGGAGGAGGCGACGCCGGCGGCCGCCCTGCCGGCGGTCCCCGCCGAGGCGGGGCGGGCGGGCGGCGGGTCGAGCACCTTCGGATCCGCCGGCTCCGATTCGGGGAGCGCCTCCAAGGGGCCGCTGCCGGCGGGTTCGAGGGGGGGCGAGGGCGGCGGCTCCGGGTGCACAGCGCCCAGCGAGGGGCGCTTGAAGAGGCCGCGGTCGGCGAGGGGTACGGCGTCGTGCCGGCGGGGCGAGGCGGCGGCGGGGGAGGCGGGGGAGGCCGGCGAGTGGGGGAGGAACGGGGCGAGGCGGGGGGGTACCTCCAGCTCCGGGAGGGGTACGCGCTCGGGCGCGGGATCGGTAGAGAGGGACCGGAGGCGGGACGGGAGGGAGGCGCGGCGGTTGGCGCGGGGCGCGGGCCCGGCGCCGCTGTCCCCGCGCCTCGCCAGCTCGATGCCGGCCTCCGGCGCGGCCGGCAGCGCGCCGAGGCTCGCGGGGGGCTGGGCCGGCGGGAGGGCGGCGGGGGCCGGGGCGCCGCGGGGCGCGAGCGCGGGAGAGGAGAGGGAGGCGCGCCGCGGCCGCTTGGCCCACGCCGCGCGGACGGGCGCCGTGATTGCTCTGTACAGGCCGCCCTCGCCCTCGCCGCCGCCGCCGCGGCCGCGCCTGGCGTCCCCGGCGGCCGCGAACGCGCGCGCCGCGCCGTTCGCGTTCCTCGCGAGGCTCCAGCGCCGCATCTGAGGGCGGGGTCAGGTCCAAACGGAGCGGGATCGTGCCCGGCCGCACCGCCTCGGCCTGCGCGAGGAGCTCCTCGGGGCGGCCCGCCGCGCGAGGATGCGCAGGTCGTTGTCCCGGCGCCGCTCCCTGCGGGCGAACAAGGGTCGGCCAGCGCGCGCGCGGGGAGGCCGGGCCGGGGGCCGCACCGGCGGATCTCGCGCTCCGTGAGGCCCCCGGCCGGCCCGCGCCGCCCCGCCAGGGCCCTCAGCACCGCGCGCTCTCCCGCGCCGTGGGGCCAGCCTCCTGCCCCAGGGGCGCCTCGACCACACGCGCCGTCTCGCTGAGGACGCGCGCCGTCTCCCCAGGTCCCCGGCTGGTCTCCGTCCCCGCCGAGCGCGTCGTGAGGCTGCCGGAGGCGCTCAGGGCAGAGAGCAGAGCAGAGGGACGGGGGCGGGGCGCGGCCTGCCTGCCGGAGCCGCGCCGGCCGGCCAGCTCCGCACGGCGCCTCCTCTCCAGCATTATGATCAGCCTGCCCGCCGCACGGAACCTGAGGCAAAAGGCGTGTGAGGAAGTGCGGCGTACCCCCCGGAGGGAGGAAAGCGAGCGGGGGTACGCGCATGCGGATGTAGTCGCCCTTGCGTCGTACCCGGGGGGCGAAGACGAGCCGGTACTGGAGCTGGATCATCATGTCCGAGCAGAGGCGCGCCCAGCGCGCCGCCAACCGGTTCTGGGGGTACGTCAGACTTCGTTCTCTCTATTGGGTGGGGGGAGGCAACGGGGGGTACGCGCCCGCCGCTCGGCGTCGAACCGAATCATCCGCTCGCGCTCCTCCGCAAAGTTCTCCCCGATGATCGCCGTCGGGAGGGCGAACGCCTGGCGGAGTACGGGATCAATCGGGGATGCGGGGGTACGCGCTCTCTTGCGGGGCACGCGGACCAGGACGCCGGAGACGCAGACGAGGCCGACAACGAGGAGGGAGAGGGGCTGAGAGGGCGCCTCGCTCGGCGCCGGCGACACTGCGCGGGGCGGGCGGCCTTAGGATCGGGGGCGAGAGCCCGGAGCTGCGGGAGGCGACGCACGCTGTATCCCCCCCACGGTCGCGAGCCCGTTGACGGTGATCCAGAAGGATCGCGGGATGCTGGCGTAGACCCTGGGGCGGGGGTGAGAGGGGGGGGGGAGAGGGACGGGGGTACGGGGAGCGCACGGGGAGGGGTTGCCTTGCTCGGTGGTGTAGAACTGGGGCGGGGCGATTCAGGGCAGGGGGGGGAGAGACAGGGGGTACGGGAGCGCACGAGCAGGAGGGAGAGGGACATAAGAAAGCCCGTGACCTGCCGAAACGGGAGGGTCAGGAGGGCTACACGGAAGCCGCGCGGATCTCCCTGTACCCCCCGCGGACCTGCATGGCGTCGCCGCTCCTGAGGACGCAGCGGACCGCGACGCGGACGCTCCGGTTGTACGAGCCGAACCTGAAGAGGCGCAGGATGCGCTGCGGCGAAAAAGAAAACGGGTGAAGATAAGTTAGGAAGGGGGGGGGGGGGGAGGGGGGGGGGGGCGCACGAGGATGCGGAGCGGGGCGATGCTGGAGCTGCTGAGGCCGACGTCGAGGTACCACGAGACGCAGGAGGCGACGTCGACGGCGAAGAAGGGCGAGGCCGCGAAGGCGCGGAGGGAGCGGTCGCGGTGCCGCAGCCAGGAGCGGACGGCCACCTCCAGCGTGAAGAAGACCGTGATCAGGCCCTCCAGCGCCACCAGCCCCGCCGTCATCTCGAACTGTGGGGTGGATCGAATCTCTTTGGGAGGGGTAGATGAGATGGAACGGGGCGCGCGCGCGCGCCTCGGGGACGGTCGTGGCGCAGAAGAGGGCGATGGAGACTAGGATCATCGCGCCGGTCGCCCAAGCGTACATCATCGCCTGCGCTGCTCTTAGGGGCGGGGCGGGGCGGGGCGGGGCGGGGCGGACGGAGCCGGAGGAGTGGGGGTCCTGGAAGAAGTCGAGGGCGCGCTGCTCCCAGGGTATCTCGTGGTCCAGAAGCGCGTGGTTGTGGAACAGCCTGCACGCCGGGCAGCGCCTCGGACCTCGGGCCCCGCGGCGGGCGGGGCGCGAGCGGGGCCGCGCACCACCAATGCCAGAGGCGGGCGAGGAGGGTGTCCGAGGCGTACAGGTCCGCTTTGTCCAGCTCGGAGGCGTGCAGGAGGTGCATGAGCTGCGTGATCGAGTGCCGCCTGGGCGCCGCCGCCGCCGCGTGAGCCCCGAGGCACGCGCAGCAGGAGCTTGCAACCTCGCGGGGACGCACTGCGCGCTCTCCTTGCGCCCCGCCACCTTCTTCTTCGGCGATGCATGCTCCTCATTCCGCCGCGTGAAGGCCTGCCTCACAGTTTGACCGACGGCGGCCCGCCTGCAGCGCGGCGACTTCAGATCAGAAGCGGGCGGCCCCGCGGCGTGACGTGGACTCACATGGCGTCTTTACAGCCTTCTCCTCACTTCTCGCTGTGCAATGCTACCTCCAAAGGGGCTTCATCCCACCTAGCCGGCCCGAAGGCCCGGGCCAGCCGAGGCCAGCTGGACCGCAGGAGCCCGGGGCCTCCGAAAAGGCGTGGTCCGGGCACGGCTTCTTGCACGGCTTCCGAAGCTTAGCTAACTCAGCGGTGCCGCTTCCGCTGGCTCAGGGCCGCCCGAAGCGCAATGGATCTGCAGAGCTCGGGGCGGGTCTGCAGACCCGCCCCGAGCTCTAGCGGAGGGACACGCGCTCCTGCGCCGGATCCTCTGCTGGCTACTTTCGCTGGCGCCGGGCTCGATTTTGCGAGGCCCAGTCCGATCGAGCATCGTACTGGCGCCGGCGAGTCTAGAGGCGCGTTCGACTCCGGTGCGACGCGTTTAGTCGGACGTTGTACCCGGCGCCCGAATTGGCCGCTTTGTTGGCGAATGCATATGGCGGCGAGCTCGGAGCGGCCTTCGAAGCGCGCGAAGGAGGAGGTCGAAGACGGTAAGAGCTTGAGCCGCGCACGCGCACGCGCCTGTGCTCAGCGGCTGCCGCTCACATTCTGGCCCACGCGTACGTCAGGCCTGCCGTCGCCCGCAGCTGCAATTGTCCAGGAAGCAACCGAGCTCTCGCTCGAGCGCCTGCCGGGCGGCCTTCTGTCGAGGTGCCGAGCAACAACCACATTCTCCCATCCGCGCTCTCCCATCCGCGCGCTGCGCTCGAGCTCACTGTCCTCGCAGGATCTTGCAGTTCCTGTCTCTCAAGGAGGCGTTCTGTGTGCGGGAGGTGAGCCGAGCGCTCAGCGATGCCGTCGAGGGCACGGCCTTCGACGGCGCGAAGCTGGACTTGGACGCCATGCGGACGGAGGCACTCGACAGCTTGGAGCGGCTGGTGCGCGAGGGGCGGCTCAACGGCAGCGAGCTCAGCGTCAGCGTCCTGTGCGAATGGAAGCCCTCCAGCGGCGGCGGGAGAGCGGAGCAGCAGCTCCGCCAACTCGCCGCCCTGGCAGGGCGCTGCAGGAGCGTGCGCGTCAATTTCGCCTACTCGCATGGGGCGGAGCGGCTCTTGCAGGGCGACGCCGGAGATCAAATCTTCGGTCAGCGCGTCGCCGACGTGCTCGCCGCGCTGGCGCCGGGCGGGGCGGCCAGCCCGCTGCAGGAGCTCGAGCTTGAGCTGCACAGCTCTGGCAGCGTCCAAGACCACGAGCTTTTAATCTCCATTCCAGGAGCCGTTCTGGAGATACCGGCGGCACTCCTGGCGCCGCTCGCCGGGCTGCGGTCCCTCCTGCTGCCCGATCTGCCGCTGAGCGCCGGCACGGCGGCAGCCATCGCGGCTCGCCTCCCCGCGCTGCGCTGCCTGCAACTCTGTTACACTGCAGAGCGTCCCGGAGTCCTTGGGCGGCTCGGGCTCCTCCGCCTGGACCGGCTCGTCCTGCGCCTCGGCCCCAGGGGTCGCCTTCAGGTTGGAAACATCGCCGCCCTGCAGCTTACCGTGCCTCTTACCTGAGCTGCCGAGCCAGGGCAACATGCGCCTCGACGAGATCGCCGGTACCCCCCTGGCGCGATCCCTGCGCGAGCTCCACGTCGAGTGCGCGGGCCGCCGTACCCTCCTTCCACTATGCAATTCCAACCTCTCGGGCAGGGATGTAGACCCATGGAGGAAGGGGTATGCGCGCCCGGTCGTGCCGGGCCTCTCCGCGGACGACCTCGGCGCGCTCGCCGGCATGCCGCAGCTCGAGGCCGTCACGGGCTACGTGCGCCCGTCCCCGCGCGGCGATGTCGATGCCCGCGACATCTGAGCTTCCGTCGCGCAGGTTGTTCTCATGGACAACCACGGTGGGGCGCTGGGCCGCAGGCTGCGAAGCCTGCTGCGGGCTCCGCGCCTCTCCGTCCTGCAGCTGTCCCTCTTGGGATTGGGCACCGATCCGTCCACCGCTTTCATTGCGGCCCTCGCCGCCGGCCCGCTGCCCACCCACCTGGCCCTCGACCTCCGAGTCCCCGGGCCCGAGATTGCAGAGATGGTCAACGCAGGAGCTGGCCCCATCCTGCGCAGCGTCAACGTCAGCATGGTCGGGGCGCCTGCCGACGCCGTAGCTAGTGTTTCGGCGGCCCTCCTCAACTGCCCCCGCCTCGAGCGCCTAGTCCTCCGCCTCCGAGTCCGCAGCGCGGAGGACATAGCGACCCTCGCCGCCGGCCTCGCGCCGCTGGCGGCCCTCCCGCCCCTCCCCGGCGGCCTCCGCCTCGAGGTCATCTTCGACTACAGGCTCGAGGAGCTCACGGCGCGGGCAGAGGAGTCTTTCTTCGCCGCCCTCCCCGCCGCCACATTAAATATTCAACTTGCACACTTTGCGTGATGTCGTTGTAGTACTACTAGGCTAGTTTCCTGATACGATGCCGCCTCATTTAAATTTGATGCCCTTCAATTGTTTTTTCGAGGGCTACTAGGCTACCCGGCTAATTACTAGCCCTTGTGTCGGTGTCGACAGCTATTGCAGGTTCGATGTCGATGTTTGACGTTCGAATTCAATAAATTGAAGCACAACAGACAACAGCTTTACATTTTCCTCTAACAGCGCCTGGAGCTGACGCGGAACCGATTCTAAGCCGGTGGCGGGACTGCAGATTCAATGACTTGAGGAAGGCCGAGGGGCGAAGCGGCTATAGCTAGGTGGGCTGGGTGATTAGGCGGGCTCCGCGGGCCCGTACGCATACGCGTGCGGGTGCGGGTGGCGGCGGGCGGAGCGGCCGGTGGCGGGGGCGGAGCCCGTCGCCCCCGACCCGGCGCTCCCGCCCCGCGCCCCCGGCGCCCCCGGCGCGCCCGGCGGCGGCTCCAGCGCCGCTGACGCCGACGCCGACCCGAGCGAGTGCTCCCCCGAGCCCGAGCCCGGGCCCGGGCCCGGGTCCGTGGAGCCCGTGAGGGGCGCCCCGCCGGGGCCGGGGCCGCCGCCGGCGAGGGCCACGGCGACCGCGTCGCCGGCCGCGCCCGCGGGGAGCAGCACGACGTCGGGCTCCGAGCCCCGCCCGCCCCGCCGTCGCCCCCGCCCTCGCCCTCCTCGGAGTCGTCGCCGGGCGGGCGGGGCCGCCCGAGGGCGGCGCGGAGGGCGCGCACGGCGGCGTCGACCTCGAGGAGCGTGCGCGCCGTCCCCGCCACGAGCGCCGAGGCGGCCTCCTGCGCCTCCGCCGCCTCGCGCAGGGCGCCGGCGAGCTGCCGCAGGAGGCTCGCGGGGGCCATCGCGTCCTCCTGCGGCACAGCCTCCAGCACCACCTGCGGCCCCGGCCCCGGCCCCGGTCGGCCGGCGAGCAAGGAAGGAAGCTCGAAGGGAGCCGGGGCACCGAGTCGAAGCGGGCGAGGATGGCGGCGCGCTGCTGGAACTCGCTGGCGCGGCGCTGCGAGGAGGGCGGGCCCGGCCGCGCCGTCGCCATCCGGTTCGCCTGCCGCGTCGTCTGCCCGGGGCCCCACGTCCGCTTCACCCGCCCCGCCGCCTGCTCCGGGGGCGCCTCCGGGGCCGGGGCCCCCAGGCCGAAGCCAACAGACCGCTTGGCGCCGGGCACGGCGACGGCAGAGGCGGCGGGTGCGGCGGGGCGGGGCGCGGGGGCGGCGTCGGCGAGGGCCGCCTTGAAGGAGGCTCGGAAGGAGGCCCGCACCGAGGCGAGGAGCGCCGCCGGCGGCCGCCGCGGCGCCGCCGCCGCCCCCGCGGATCCTATGGACGAGGAGGAGGCGGCGCCGGCGGCCGCCCTGCCGGCGGTCCCCGCCGAGGCGGGGCGGGCGAGTGCCGGGTCCGGCCCCCTCGGATCCGCCGGCTCCGATTCGGGGGGCGCCTGCAAGGGGCAACCGCCGGCGGGTTGCAGGGGGGGCGACGGCGGCGGCTCCGGGTGCACAGCGCCCAGCGGGGGGCGCTTGAAGAGGCCGCGGTCGGGGAGGGGTACCGGGTCGTGCCGGCGAGGCGAGGCGGCGGCGGGGGAGGCGGGGGAGGCCGGCGAGTGGGGGAGGAACGGGGCGAGGCGGGGGGTACCTCCAGCTCCGGGAGGGGTACGTGCTCGGGCGCGGGATCGGTAGAGAGGGACCGGAGGCGGGACGGGAGGGAGGCGCGGCGGTTGGCGCGGGGCGCCGGCCCGGCGCCGCTGTCCCCGCGCCTTGCCAGCTCGATCCCGGCCTCCGGCGCGGCCGGCAGCGCGCCGAGGCTCGCGGGGGCTGGGCCGGCGGGAGGGCCGCAGGCGCCGGGGCGCCGTGGGGCGCGAGCGCGGGAGAGGAGAGGGAGGCGCGCCGCGGCCGCTTGGCCCACGCCGCGCGGACGGGCGCCGTGATTGCTCTGTACAGGCCGCCCTCGCCGTCGCCGCCGCCGCCACGGCCGCGCCGGGCGTCTCCGGCGGCCGCGAACGCGCGCGCCGCGCCGTTCGCGTTCCTCGCGAGGCTCCAGCGCCGCATCTGAGGGCGGGGTCAGGTCCAAACGGAGCGGGATCGGGCCCGGCCGCACCGCCTCGGCCTGCGCGAGGAGCTCCTCGGGGGCCGCGCGCCGCGCCAGGATGCGCAGGTCGTTGTCCCGGCGCCGCTCCCTGCGAACGAGCGAAGGTCGGCCAGCGCGCGCGCGGAGGCCGGGGCGGGGGCCGCACCGGCGGATCTCGCGCTCCGTGAGGCCCCCGGCCGGCCCGCGCCGCCCCGCCAGGGCCCTCAGCACCGCGCGGCTCTCCCGCGCCGTGGGGCCAGCCTCCTGCCCCAGGGGCGCCTCGACCACACGCGCCGTCTCGCTGAGGACGCGCGCCGTCTCCCCAGGTCCCCGGCTGGTCTCCGTCCCCGCCGAGCGCGTCGTGAGGCTGCCGGAGGCGCTCAGGGCAGAGAGCAGAGCAGAGGGACGGGGGCGGGGCGCGGCCTGCCTGCCGGAGCCGCGCCGGCCGGCCAGCTCCGCACGGCGCCTCCTCTCCAGCATTATGATCAGCCTGCCCGCCGCACGGAACCTGAGGCAAAAGGCGTGTGAAGAAGTGCGGCGTACCCCCCGGAGGGAGGAAAGCGAGCGGGGGTACGCGCATGCGGATGTAGTCGCCCTTGCGTCGTACCCGGGGGGCGAAGGCGAGCCGGTACTGGAGCTGGATCATCATGTCCGAGCAGAGGCGCGCCCAGCGCGCCGCCAACCGGTTCTGGGGGTACGTCAGACTTCGTTCTCTCTATTGGGTGGGGGGAGGCAACGGGGGGTACGCGCCCGCCGCTCGGCGTCGAAGCGAATCATCCGCTCGCGCTCCTCCGCAAAGTTCTCCCCGATGATCGCCGTCGGGAGGGCGAACGCCTGGCGGAGTACGGGATCAATCGGGGATGCGGGGGTACGCGCTCTCTTGCGGGGCACGCGGACCAGGACGCCGGAGACGCAGACGAGGCCGACAACGAGGAGGGAGAGGGGCTGAGAGGGCGCCTCGCTCGGCGCCGGCGACACTGCGCGGGGCGGCCGGCCGGCCCTTACAGTCGGAGGCGAGGACCCAAGCTGTGGGAGGCGCGGCGCACGCTGTATCCCCCCCACGGTCGCGAGCCCGTTGACGGTGATCCAGAAGGATCGCGGGATGCTGGCGTAGACCCTGGGGCGGGGGTGAGAGGGGGGGGGGGGGAGAGAGAGAGGGACGGGGGTACGGGGAGCGCACGGGGAGGGGTTGCCTTGCTCGGTGGTGTAGACGAGCCCGGAGAACTGGGGCAGGGCGATTCAGGGCAGGGGGGGAGAGACAGGGGGTACGGGGGCGCACGAGCAGGAGGGAGAGAGACATAAGAAAGCCCGTGACCTGCCGAAACGGGAGGGTCAGGAGGGCTACACGGAAGCCGCGCGGATCTCCCTGTACCCCCCGCGGACCTGCATGGCGTCGCCGCTCCTGAGGACGCAGCGGACCGCGACGCGGACGCTCCGGTTGTACGAGCCGAAGCGGAAGAGGCGCAGGATGCGCTGCGGCGAAAAAGAAAACGCGTGAAGATAAGTTAGGAAGGGGGGGGGGGGGGGGGGGAGGGGGAGGGCGCACGAGGATGCGGAGCGGGGCGATGCTGGAGCTGTCGAGGCCGACGTCGAGGTACCACGAGACGCAGGAGGCGACGTCCACGGCGAAGAAGGGCGAGGTGGCGAAGGCGCGGAGGGAGCGGTCGCGGTACCGCAGCCAGGAGCGGACGGCCACCTCCAGCGTGAAGAAGACCGTGATCAGGCCCTCCAGCGCCACCAGCCCCGCCGTCATCTCGAACTGTGGGGTGGATCGAATCTCTTTGGCATGGGTCGATGCCTCGAGGGGGCGCGCGCGCGCGCCTCGGGGACCGTCGTGGCGCAGAAGAGGGCGATGGAGACTAGAATCATCGCGCCGGTCGCCCAAGCGTACATCAGCGCCTGCGCTGCTCTTAGGGGCGGCGCGGGGCGGGGCGGCGCGGGGCGGGGCGGGGCGGGGCGGACGGAGCCGGAGGAGTGGGGGTCCTGGAAGAAGTCGAGGGCGCGCTGCTCCCACGGAACCTCGTGGTCCAGCAGCGCGTGGTTGTGGAACAGCCTGCACGCGGGGCAGCGCCTCGGACCTCGGGCCCCGCGGCGGGCGGGGCGCGAGCGGGGCCGTGCACCACCAGTGCCAGAGGCGGGCGAGGAGGGTGTCCGAGGCGTACAGGTCCGCTTTGTCCAGCTCGGAGGCGTGCAGGAGGTGCATGAGCTGGGTGATCGAGTGCCGCCTGGGCGCCGCCGCCGCCGCGTGAGCCCCGAGGCACGCGCAGCAGGAGCTTGCAACCTCGCGGGGACGCACTGCGCGCTCTCCTTGCGCCCCGCCACCTTCTTCTTCGGCGATGCATCCTCCTCCTTCCGCCGTGTGAAGGCCTGCCTCACAGTTTGGCCGACGGCGGCCCGCCTGCAGCGCGGCGACTTCAGATCAGAAGCGGGCGGCCCCGCGGCGTGACGTGGACTCACATGGCGTCTTTACAGCCTTCTCCTCACTTCTCGCTGTGCAATGCTACCTCCAAAGGGGCTTCATCCCACCTAGCCGGCCCGAAGGCCCGGGCCAGCCGAGGCCAGCTGGACCGCAGGAGCCCGGGGCCTCCGAAAAGGCGTGGTCCGGGCACGGCTTCTTGCACAGCTTCCGAAGCTTAGCTAACTCCGCGGTGCCGCTTCCGCTGGCTAAGGGCCGCCCGAAGCGCAATGGATCACGGGAGCTCGAGCAAGATGGTCACAGCGCTGTCTGCGTGCAGCTGCAGGGCAAACTGAGAGAGCAGACAGCCTGGCACCGCTCGCCCGCCGGTCAACCTCCTTTGCACTGTACCCGGAAAGATGGAGCGGAGCGCGACTGCCGTGCGGGTGCGCGGCGCCCGGGACGCAGCGGAAGATGCGGAGCCGCGTTAGATCCCAGCCGCCTGCTCTCCTCTGTCGTGACGGTTTGGTGGCAGATCTCGGTCCGCGGCGCGCGGCGGGCGGCCAGCCAGCATTTCAGAGAGGCCCGCTGCAGATGCGCGTGCGCGCAGCGGCCTCGGTCCACGTTGCTTGCCGGCGAAGGCCCCGCTGCCCTGCGAGGTCCGCGAACCTTCTCCGCGGCCGCAGCGTGCGTAGCTGACGGCGTGCGCCCGCCCGCAGGCGTTAGCCACAGGCTATTCACGTCGCTGGCGGCCGCGAGGGTGCGCCGCTCCGCGGTAGGCGGCGAGCGGCCGCGCGCGGGCAGCTAATGGGTTCGGCGCAGGCCGCTGGCGGGGAGAGCGCGTTCGGGGATGCGTGTGCGGCAAGGAGACCATTCCACGCGACGGGTGCGGGGCTGCGCTGGAGAGGCGCTCGTGCGGCTTCCTGGCTGATGGAGCGTCGCAGCCCCCGCGGCGACGCCCAAGCGAGACCCGTACGAGGTTCTCGGGGTGCCGAAGAGCGCATCCGCCGCGGATTTAAAGAAGGCCTACTTCCAGGTAGCCCCCTTTCCGCCCCCGCATCTAGACCTCCGACCCTCCCGGCCCCCCACCCTCTCCCCCTGACCGCCCCGCGCCAGCTCGCCAAGAAGTACCACCCTGACGTGAACAAATCCGATAAGGACGCGGAGAAGAAGTTCGCAGAGATCAACGCCGCCTACGATGTGCGGCTGTACCCCCGGCCCGCTCCCGCCCGCCCGCCCGCCCTTGTTCGATCCCGAGCGGGCCCAGATCCTGAAGGACGACGAGAAGCGGAAGATGTACGACCAGTTCGGACACCAAGGGGTAGACGCGCACGATCAGGGCGCCTCCGCAGGCGGCTTCTCCGGGCGCGGTGCGCCCCTCCCTTTCTCCCCTGATGGGTACCGGCCCGCCGCTGGGGTGACGACGTACCCCAGGCGGCCCCTCGATGGAGGAGATCCTCCGCGAGTTCGCGCAGGCGCGTACCCCCTCTGTTCCTTCCCCCCCTGGCCTGCGGGGCAGCCCGGCGAGCCGCCCGCAGGCGTTTGGCGGGGCGGGCGGCGGCATGGGGGGAATGGGCGGAATGGGCGGCTTTGGGCGGGGTATGGGCATGCAGGAGGACGCTGGGAACGACGTAGACGTGCGCCCGTACCCCTCATCCCCAACCCCTCCTTTCCGCCGAACGCTGTACCCCCCGCAGGTGACGGTCCGGATCGGATTCATGGACGCCGTCAACGGCTGCTCGCAGGAGATCGCGTACGATGTGCGTACCCCTCCCCGACCTCTCGCCCCCCGCCGCCCGCCGACGTACCCCCCGGCAGGCGGCGGCGGCCTGCGGGACGTGCACGGGGTCGGGCACCAAGCCGGGGGCCAAGCCGGTCTCGTGCCCGGGGTGCCGCGGGCGCGGCTACGTGCGCCCTACCCCTATCTCTCCCCCTTCCCCCCCCCCCCCCCCGCCTTCCTCAGCTGAGCGGCGCCCGCGCAGACGGTAATCAACATGGGATTCGTGAAGGCCCAGGCGATGTGCGGGCAGTGCGGGGGGCAGGGCACGACGGCCACACCCTGCGGCACCTGCAGGGGCTCGGGCACCCAGCGCAAGCGCCAGACCACCAAGGTCGACATCCCCGCCGGTGCGCCATTAGCCTCCCCCTCAGCCTTGGCGTCCTCAGCCTCTCTTTTTCGGGCGCAGGCGTCGCGGACGGCTCGACGCTCACGATGCGGGGCAAGGGC
The DNA here is from genome assembly GCA_004431415.1 of Cyanophora paradoxa. Lineage (NCBI taxonomy): Eukaryota > Glaucocystophyceae > Cyanophorales > Cyanophoraceae > Cyanophora > Cyanophora paradoxa. Next base: position 17,101 of record QPMI01000333.1, on the reverse strand, counting down.
GACGCCGGCGCCCGCGGCGCGCCCCCCGGCAACCTCAACATCGAGATCCGGGTTCGAATTCCGCGGCGCCCCGCGTTTCTCTGCGCCCCCTTGACGCGAGGGGGGTACGTGCTCCAGGTTGGCGAGCACCCGTTCTTCGCGCGGGAGGGGTACGACATCTACGTGGACGCCCCCATCACCATCTCGCAGGCACGCCCACCGGGCTCCCTTGAGCTCCTCCCCCCCCCCCCCCCCCCCCCCCCCCCCCCCCCCCCGCCCCTCGTCCCCGCCCCTCCCCCCTCTGCTCACTCACTTCGTTCGCAGGCGGCCCTCGGCGCAACGGTCGAGGTGCCTACCCTGACGGGCGCCGTGGACCTCAAGGTACCCCCCGGCACGCAGCCCGGGGACCAGCGCGTCCTCCGCGGCAAGGTACCCTCCCCCTCAAAGCTAGGAATCCGCGTACCCCCCTGATCGCGACGTTTTTCAGGGAGTCAAGATCGTGAACGCGAAGAGCCACGGGAACATGTACGTCAACTTCCGAGTGGCCATCCCCAAGTGCGCCGCCTCCGCGCGAAGTGCGGGTACCCGGGCCCCGTAACGCGTACCCCCCAGGAAGGTGTCCCCCCGCATGAAGGAGCTGCTGGAGGAGCTGGCGAAGGAGGAGGGGGCACCCCCGCCCCGGCAGCCCTTCAGCTTCACGGGGGCCCAGACCGGCCACGCCACCGAGAAGGGCGGCGCGGGGTCCAAGGAGAAGGAGGGCGGAGGCTTCTTCAGGCGCGGCCCCTCATTCTCGAGCTCTCCCTGTTTCCCGCCCGGCCGCCCCTCTCGCATTGCTGACCGGCCCCGCAGCAAAATCTTCGGCGGCAAGAAGGACAAGGACGAGTCGGCGTAGTGGGTCGAGGGGGGCGCCCCCGGCCGCCTAGGGCAGTGGGGCTCCTCTCGCAGTGCCAGCTGCAGGGATCATGGGATGGCGGAATTGATCTCGCTTAAGATCCGATCGCGAAGAAAGCACATGCGCATGCATCTCGCGAGGGCGGCCGTCGAGATTTAAAGCCCATATGCATGGAAGCGAGAGCTAGAACCCGGACTGTTCCGAGATGCATGCACTAATTTCGGCGTAAGAAGCCGTGGATCTAGATGGACCGAACGCGAAGGTGAATCGGATGAGCAAGAAGGGCCACATGGACAAGAGTTCCTCGTCGTTGCTATACAATCTAATTCTAGGCCAACGGACTGAAACACACGGGCAAAACGGGAATCGCGGCGGGGCGGGACGCGCGGCGGGGTGTCGGCTGCCAGAGACCGATGGATGAGCACCGGAAGAAGAGAGAGCAGTGGGCGAGGGCCGGTGCAGGACGCGGGAAGGAGGGGAAAGAAGCGGGGGCGAAAAAAAGCGGCCAGCTGGGCGGCACGCTTGGGGGGCTGGCTGAGAAGCGCAACGCGGGCGCTCGCTGCATCGGGACGCGATGCGCGTCCTGCTGCAGCGGCCCATCGGATGGGGTTGCCGCGGCCGTTCCCGCTTACAAGAAGTAATCGGGCGTCCGCCGCGTGACGTGGGGCTCGCCTCTTCTCGGTGCCGGATCGAACTGCAGGCTGCAAGGAAGAGTGAGAAGAAGCCAAGCAGGGGAGAACGATCTGGGCGACCGCGGCGACGCACAAGGTATACTTAAGGTGCTCGTCGATCTCCATAATGGCCGCCTGGTTGCCGCAGCGATAGCAGTAGTTCGGTGCGCTGAAAATCGTGACGACGTTCCGGTCGTGGCACCAGTTGTAGCCCTGCGAGCAAGGCGGAATCAGAACCGACCAGAGAGGCCGAGAACCGACCGACTGACCTCCATGACCAGCTGATGCGCGCGCGCCACGAGCGTAAGCCCGTTGTTGTGATTGAAACCCTCGGAGATGTCTTGGCCGAAAGTGTAACCAGCACCACGAGGCGAGATACCCCATCCGCAGCGGTCGTCGGGGTCCGACCACAGCAGGTCGCACATCGGCCCTTCGTGGGGCACCTCCTGCACACGATCGAGCGAGCGAATGTGCTCCAGCGTATCTATCGACGGCGACAGGCCGCCGTGCAGGCAGAAGATCTGAGAGCGCACGCCGCGGCAAGTCAGCAAGCCGTGCAAACGCAAGCACGAGGAAAACAAGATCATGCGAGGCTAATTGCACCTGTGTCTCGATGAGGGCTGTGAGGGGGAGATAGTCGAACAAGTCGGTGAAGTACTTCCATACATTCGCGTTGCCGTACTTCCGGAGGCACTCATCGTAGAAACCATACCTAGGAGCAACATCAGCCACGCGACATACAGGCCGGCGGAGGCCCAGGACAGGTCGCTGGGGGGAACTCACACTTGAGTAATCTGCCGGCTCTCGTGGTTCCCGCGCAGGATGGTCACGCGGTCCTTGAACCGCACTTTAAGGCACACCAGCAGCGTGACTGTCTCCACCGAGTAGTAGCCACGGTCGACATAGTCGCCCATGAACAAGTAGTTCGTATCTGCGCGGCCTGACGTGTGAGCAGGCAGCTCATTGCCAGCTAACGCCGATCTGCAGACCAGGGCAGCGCCCGCCAATGCGGAAGAGCTCCATCAGATCGTGGAACTGGCCATGGATGTCGCCGCACACAGTCACAGGACATTTCACGGGCTGTACGTTCGATTCTTCGATCAAAATCTCCCGCGCCTGCGGGTCGTTCGGCGATGAGCGGGCGCCCGGGATGGCGAAAGTGGCCGCGACCGGCTTCAAAAAAAGCAGCACCTTCTCGCACAGCTGCTTGATCTCCGCCTCCGTGAGGGGCTTACACTCGTTCAGCTGTGCAATCTGGGCATCCTCGGCGAACGTGGTGAGGCCCTTGTCCATCGCAGCGCACTCCCGAGGGTACGGGAATGAGGAATGAGGTGGTTGGGGGGGTACCGGCCTGCACGAGTTCTGTGGCCAGCAGAATCGCGAGCAAAGCTCGCCGCACCGCGACCGGGTCCCAAGCCCCTGGTCAGCGCAGCGCCGTCCTCGAGTCGACCTCTCGCCTCGCCCGCGAGGGCGGTCGCGTTGTTCGGGCTTCGTGCGCCTCACCTCGACATCGATCTGTGATCCCACAGCGGTTAGGCCCACAGCAATCGCACGCTGAGAGCCGCCTGTGCATCTCGTGGCGGGACGGGCTTCGCGCGCGGGCGCGGGTCAATCTCTCCTGGTGCATCGCCGAATCTCATTTCGCGCTCGAGCGGTGAGCTCCCTACCTTATAGGTCGCAGCCCACGTCCGCGATAGCACTCCCAGTAGCGCTAGCGGCCGGAAGGGAACCGGTAGCGCCCCGCTTTAACCATCTCGGGCCCCGCACCGATTGGGCAATGTTGCCGCGATTCCCCCGCCTTTCCCTGACTTGTCGCGCATGCAGGCCTCTTGCCCTTGATGCCCGGGAGCTCCGTAGGCCGGTCCTGTCGGTTTTGAGAGATCAGCAGCATCATGTCGGACGCGCCGCCCAACGGCGACGTGTCGGCACTTCCGGTCAATGGCGCGATCGAAAGCCCGCAGCCAGCAGAATCGCTCCCCAGCGTAGTTCCCCTGGAGCCCGTGCCGCCAGCCCCGGCCCCGGCGCCGCCCGCGTCCTCTGGCGCGGTTCCAGCACAGCCCCAAGCGCCAGCGCCTCCCGCGGCCCCGCTCCCGTCGGCCTTGCCGGCAGCTCCTGTGCCGGTAGCTCCCCATGCAGAGTCCGCCGCAGCGGTCGCTGTTCCCCCGCCTGGCGCGACCGTCGTGTCGCCGGGGACGCCGCTCGCAGGTGCCCCGAGCGCACCGCTTACGACAGTACCTCCCTTCGCGGTGGCTCCGCAGCCGCCGGTGCCGGTCGGAGCGTCTGCGGCGGTGCCGTCCGCTGCCGGCGTTCCCCTCGGCCACGCGCCCGTGCCCCCGGGCCAGCTCGTGCCAGGGGCGGCCTTGGCACCGACCCTGTCCCACTCCGGTCCTTTTCCCGTCGTTCCCGCGGGCGGGGCGCCCCTCCCTCCGGGCATGGCGGGCGCCGCGCCGCCGGGGAGCATCTTCCGCGTCGTTCCCGCCACGGTCTCGGCCGTCGCCCCGCCCGTGCCCGGGCCCCGGCCCGGCCCTCTCCCTCTCGGCGGCGCCCCGCCGGTCCCGGGTGTCCTGCCCCCCGCGGGGCTCGTGCCGGCCGGCATGCCCGGCGCGCCGCCGCAGCCGCAGCCGGGGCGGCCGATGATGATGCCCGGGGCGCTGGCGGCGCCCCGGGGACCGCCCGACCCCGGCAGCCAGCAGCCCGCGCCAGTCTCCTGGCGGCCCCGCCGCGAAGCGTGACGGCGCAGGCGGCCGAGCGCGCCCCTCCACGGCCCAGCGGCCATCGCGGCGGCCGCCGCGGCCGAGCGCGCCGCCGCAGCCGCCGCAGCCGCGGCCGCCGCGGGGGAGGACGGGGACGGGGACGGCGAGGGGCACGACGCGGCCGTCAGCACCCGCTCGCAGCGGAAGCGGAAGCTGCCCGCCAAGCTCTCGCCCGAAGGCATCGCGCTGGGCAGCGGCGCGGCGGCGCGCATCCTCCCGAGCGAGATCGCGAACACGGTCGCGGACGCGACGAAGGAGGCGGCGGCCGCGGCGAAGAAGCGAACGAAGCGGGCGAGCCTCACGGAGGAGGAACGCCTCCTGCAGCAGATGCAGGCCCCCGCCCGCGCCCCCGCCAAGCGGGTGCCTTCCTTTCCTTTCTTTCCTTTCCTTCTTCTCTTCGCTTCGCTTCTGACGAGCGCGGGCGCAGGCGAGCGCGGGGGAGGGCCGCCAGGGAGGGGGCCGCGGGCGGGGCGCCGCCGCGGGCGCGGGATCGCACTGGGAGGACGTGGGCGGGACCGGGGGTCGCCAAAACGATCGGCCCCGCCTCGTGGACGACCTGCAAGCGCTGGAGGAGGAGGAGTACTACGATTCCGTCGCGGTGCGCGCGGCGCTTGCCTCTTTTACGTGAACCGCAGCTGACGCCTGTTCGCGGCTTCGCAGCGTGGCAACCCCAAGACGCCGCCGAGCTCGGTCATCGCGGCGGCGCAGGCGCAGGCGCAGGCCGAGGCGCATGCGCAGCACGCGCAGGCGGTGGCCGCGGCGCAGGCGGCCGCGCAGCAGGCGGCCCAGCAAGCCGCGCAGCAGCAGGCGCAGCAGCAGGCGCAGGTGGCGGCGGCCGCGCAGGCGTTCGCCCAGGCCCAGGCCGCCCAGACCGCGCAGGGCGGGCAGCCGGCGCGGCCCATCACCCTGCCGCCCGGCGGCGCCCCCGGCATGCTCCCGGGGCACCTCCCCGGGCAGGGCCAGCCCCTCCTGACCCAGCTCCGCCCGCCGGGGCTCGGGCCGCTCCCGCCTCCCGGCGCTCCGCCCGTCCTTTCACCGCCGGGCATGGCGAGGCCCCCCGGCGTCGCCCCCGGCCTTGCTTCCCTCCCAGGCTCGCACATGCTCCCGACCCCCGGCCAGCCCTTCGCCCCGGGCCAGCCGCCCGCCCCGGCCAGCCGCCCGCCCCGGCCTCCCCGGTCAGCTGCCGGTCCCACGGCCGCCGGGCCCGCCCGGCCCGTCCCGCCCCTCGGCCCGGGCTTCGCAACCGGCCTGACCGGCCCGCTGCCCCGCCCGGGGCCCCGAGGCCGCTCGGGCCGGTCCCGGGCATCCCCTCGCCACCCCACGAGCGCCCCGGCCAGAGCTTCCCCGTCGCCGCGCCGCGCCCCGCCGGCATGCCCGGCCCCGCCGCCGGCCCGGGCTCCTTCCCCCGCCGGGCGTCCGCCCGCCCGTCATGCTCGGCGCGCCGCAGCAGCAGCAGCCGCCTCTTCCCGGGCACCCCTCGCCCGCTGCCGCGCCCCCTCCGGGCACGGCGCCGCCCTTCGCCTCGCGGCCGATGGTGCCCGTCCCGGCCCCGCCCCGCGGCCCCCGCCCCCGCCCCGCCCCGGCGCCCGCCACGGCCCCCCGGTCCCGCCATCCCGCCGCGGCCGGCGCCGCCCGCCATCCCGCAGTTCCCGTACCCCCCCGGCGCCCTGGAGGCGGCGGAGGTGACGCGGCGGCGGCGGCGCCTGCTCCCGCCGGCGCTGCGCTCGGCGACGGCGCTGCCGCAGTCCACCGTCGGCGAGGCGCTCGCCATCTACGACTTCCTGCTGGGCGCGCGCGCCATCCTGCCCTTCGACAAGGCGGCCCTGCCGCCCTACGGCGCCTTCCAGGCGGCGCTGCTGGCCGACACGGCCGAGGGCGTCGCCCCGCTCGCCGTGATCCACGTCGCCCTCATGAACTTCCTCCGCGACTTCGACAAGAACAGGCCGAAGAACAGCCTCTTCCGGGCGAGCCAGATCATGATCGGCGACAAGATGGAGGGCGTCGGCGAGGGCACGGGTCGCCGCAAGGACGGGCGGGACCGGGAGCAGCCGCGGGAGGACAAGGCCGGCTCGGCGGCGGCGCTGGCGCAGCTGACGTTCTGGGAGGGCGGCCGCCCCAACGAGGCGTCCGCGTACGAGCCCGGCAAGTGGCACCGCATGTGCCGCATGTTCGTGCGGCGCCGCGTGACGTGGATCCCCGAGGGCTGGACCTGCGAGCCCTTCCGCAAGGCCGAGGGCCGCGCCAAGAAGCAGGGCGAGGCTGGCGCCGCCGGCGCCGCGGACGAGCCGGAGGAGCCGGAGCCCGAGCTCCGCATCTCGGCCGCCTCGGGGCCCATCCCCGCCTCCGCAGTCGGCATCAAGTCCCGCAAGGTCCTTTTTCCTTCCTTCCCATCCCCTCATCTCCTCTCTGACCTCTCGTACCCCTCGCAGGGCCCGCTGCTGTACACGGGCCCGGAGGGCCAGCGCTGCCTCTCCCTGGAGGGCGTCTTCGAGCTGCTCTTCCCCCTGCGGGGCTCCTGGACCGAGGGCGCCATGATCCCGCCCGCCCCGGAGGCCACCGGGAACGTCGCGGTGCGCCCTTCCCCTAGCAGCATTAGAAGCCCTGCCCTGCCTCGCCGGCCGGCCTCTTAGCGGGCGGGCGGCGGGCTCAGATGGAGGCGCGGGCGATCACGTGGGCGCACGTGCTGCTGGACCACCCGCCGGACGAGGACAACTGGCCCGAGTCGCTCCGCTACGAGCTCCACGCCGCCCTCCGCTTCCAGGTCCTTCCTCTTTCTCTTTCTTTCTTTCCTCTTCTTCTTTCTGAGTCGTTGTCTTTCCAGCGGGCCATGTACTACAACCTTCCGCCGCGGCGCCCGCGGCACCGGCGGCCCCGGCGGCCGGCCCCGCCCGAGGGCGACGCGGAGGCCCCGCCGGCGCCCGCGCCGGCGCCCGTCCCCGGCGCCACTCCGGCGCAGCCGGGCGCCGGCCCGGCGGCGCCGCCGGCGCCCGTCAAGAAGGAGGAGGAAGAGGAGGGGGGCGCGGCGGCAGCGGACGGCAAGGTGAAGAAGGAGGAGGGCCAGGAGGAGGAGGAGGAGGAGGCGATGAGCGAGGAGGAGTGGGTGACCGAGTCCGAGCCCGAGGAGGGCGGCGATGAGGACGAGGACGGCGGGGCGGACGACGAGGAGCAGCGGCTCGTCCCTTCGGGCCCCGCCGGCGTCGCTGAGGACGGCGCCGAGGGCGCCTCCGCTCCGCCGCGGAAGCGCAAGCGGCGGGCAGAGCCCGAGCAGGTGCCCCAGTCCTACCAGCAGCTCGAGTGGATCGGTGCGACGCCGCCCGGCTCCTCCCTCTTCTTCCCCGTCTAACCGCGCCGCGCCCAGCCAACATGCTCGAGGAGAAGGAGTACTACGAGCTGCCCGTCGAGGTCCACCGCCCCTCCGTCCCTTCCTCCCCCCATCCCGCTCGGCCTCCTGACGGCGGATCAGGCGCGCCTGGCGGCGCTGCGGTACCTCTGCGACGAGTGTGCGGAGACGGACCGCTACCGCAAGCACTGCGACGACTGCGTGGTGCGAACGAAGGCCGAGGCCGAGCGGAACGAACCTCGGCTCAAAGCTGACCGGGGCGCTCCGCGCAGGAGAAGAACACGGCGGCGCGGGGCATCCTGGAGGACCTCCTCGGCTCGCGCGCCGCCTGCCTCAAGCGCCTGGCCGAGGCGGAGGCGGCGCGGGACGCCTCGGACAAGGGCGAGGGTCCGGCGCCGGGCGCCCACGCGCGCCACGACCCCGCCCACGAGCTCCGCACCGTCCAGAACGAGCTCAACCACGTGCGCCCCTACGAAGTTCGTGAGTCTCTGAAGTAAGCTAAGGGCGCGCCCGCAGCTGAACGCGCGGATCCGGGACGCAACGGCTGAGGTGGAGCGGACGTACGCACGGGCCGTCCCGCTGGGCACCGACCGCTTCTTCAACCGGTACTGGTTGCTGGCGGGGTACGCCGCGCTCCCCGCGCGCGGCTTCGCGGACGAGGCGGGGGACGAGGGCCGGGGGGGTACGCCGCCCCCGGAGCGGCCGTCGTCGCCCGACGCCCCCATGGCCGACGACCCCTCCCCGCCCCCCTCGCCCTCGGCCGCCCCGGCGGCGGCGGCAGCGGCGGCGGCCCCCGCCGTGGAAGCCGAGGGTACCGCTTCGGAGTCTGCCCCGGCGCAGTCCCCGGCGCAGGCCTCGGCCTCGTCGGAGGCGGCGGCGCCGGCGCGCGCGCGCCCGCCCTCGCCCTCGCCGGCGGCGCGGCTCGCCTTCGCGACCGCCGTCGACAACTGCAGCGAGGACCCTCTCCAGCGCCGCTTCCTCTACCTCGAGGAGGTACCCCCCCCACTTCTAATCCCCCCCCCGCCCCGGACCTTGTCTCACCGTACCCGGCAGGTGGAGCGGGTGGACGAGGCCGGGCGGAGGCTCGAGGAGCGCTGGTCCGTCGTCTCGGAGAAGGCCGAGCTCGAGCGGTGCGTGCGGGACGCGTACCCCCCCCCCTCTGCTTCTGATGAGTACCTGAGTACCCCCCTCCCCGCGCAGGCTGCTGGAGTACCTGATGCCGCGGGGCCTTCGCGAGGCGGCGCTGCGGGGGGCGATTGAGCGGCACCGCGAGGCCATCGAGGCCGGCTTACGGAGCGTGGAGGCGGCGGCCGGGACGAAGCCCCCGCGGGGGCTCCTCGCGCAGCTGGCCGCGCGGCACAGCCTCCGCTCCGCCGGCTCCTCCGACTCGCTCGAGGCCGCCCTACTGGGCCCGGCGTCGAGCAGCACGTCGGACGTGGCGCGCTGGGCGCAGGAGATGGGCTGGGTGGGCGGCCCGCCCTCGACGCGCCGCCGCGCCGCCGGCAGCCGCGCCGCCGAGCAGGAGCGCGAGCGCGAGCTCGAGCGCCTCAGGGAGCGCGAGGAGGAGGGGGCCGCGACGGCCGCCGCCGCCGCCGCCATCGCCGTCGGCAGCCCGCAGCAGCAGGCCTCCCCTCGGCCGGCGGGGACGCGGGCGGGGGCGGGAACGGGGGCGGGGGCGGGGCGGGGCGCCGGCGTGGGCGACCCGAGCGACTCTGGAGCGCCTCAAGCGGCGCGTGCTGACCCTCGAGCGGCGCATCTCCGACTCGTTCCGCATGGGGAGCGCCCCGCACGCGACCTCCTCGGCCGGCGACCCGGCGCTCACGCCCCGCGGCCTGGCGGCGGCCGACGGGCTCTGGGGCCCGCGGCGGGGCAGCGGGCGGGGCTCGGACCCCCGCGCGCGCTGGCTCCAGGCCCTCACGGCCGCCAGCTCCCCGCTGGAGCTCGCGCAGTGCGTCCTCGAAATCTGCGACAAGCTCTTCGCCCACGAGGACGCCGAGGTACCCCCCAGGCATCGAATATACCGTACCCCCCTCCCGTCTCACCCCTTCGTTCGCAGTACCTGCTCTCGGTGCCCCCCGTGAAGAACATCGGGGCGTACGAGGCCTGGCCCCGGGACCAGGCCAAGATCGCCCTGTGGCGCGAGTGGCTCCTCGGCTCCAAGACCCTCTCCCAGGTACCCCGCCCCTTTTATTTTCGCGCCCCATTCTCTGTACCCCCGGACCGCTGATCGCGTACCCCCTCCCCGCAGGTCTCCATATACATGTCGCTCATCGAGGGGAGCCTCAAGTTCACCTGAGCCTGAATTTGCAAGATTAGACATGGGTAGGGTAGCGTAGGCGCAGCCGCGAGGCTGCTCGCGATTGGGCGTAGCTCAGACTCTCTTGACTGAGATTCGGTCCCGTGATTTCAAATTTGAAATCAGTTGGAATTGGCAAGGAATGCCCTCAGAACTCGCACTGATCGTGATCGCGGCAATTCGTGAGCAGCCGTGGTTCGACTTTCAAGTTTAGTTCGAAAGATCTAGAGAGCGTGTGTCGGCGGCATGGTCAGGAGCCTACGATACCGTACTACGGTAGTACATTTACGCGTACGTAGCTTCAGGCTTCGCTCGCTCGAACTCGGATCATGATCATATGCATTGAATGTTGAAGGTCGGATGCGAACCTGCGGACATATCGATCATTGGATCAAGACTCGGGAGGCTCTTCAATTTAACTCCGTTCCCGTCGACCGTCGGACGTCATCATGGCATGATCGCTCCTCAAATTAAAGCTTCAAGGCTTGCAATGTCATGATCATGCATATGATCGCATATTATGATCAACTGGCAATGCGGTCCCGTGACCGAGTCATTGCAGTCCGTGACCGAGTCATTGCAGTCCGTGACCGTCGGACGTCGACCGAGTCATTGCAGTCCGTGACCGCGGTAAGTGAATCGTCTCACCCTGCTCTTTGAATGCTCACCAAGTGAGTGCATCATCTAGATCCGATGATCTCACCCTGCACTTCGCGAGCTCTTAAGGTTCCGAGTTCGCAGTCGACTAAAAAGGCGTGATCATGAACATGAACGTGTACAGCTAGGCGCCGGCGTGCTCAACTGCAAAAAAACGCGACGACCGCGCCCGGGAGGGCCCCTCCGAAGGCGGCCCGGGCGGCGGCCTGCAGCGCCGGGTCGGGGTCGGGGCCGGCGCTCACGGCGAGGCGCAGGCGGGGGCCGAGGGGCGCCAGGGGGCGCAGCTCCCGCAGGCGCGCCTCGAGGCTCTCTTCGTCCGCGACGGGTACGGCGATGCGGACCGCGACTGCGGAGGGGGGGAGGAGCGGGGCCCGAGGGCGGCGGCGAGGGCGGCGGCGGCGGGGGCGTCCAGCGGGGCGGAGAGCTCGAGCGACCGGAGGGCGCCCGTGGCCGCCGCGCCCGCCGCCGCCGCCGCGAGGAGGTCCCCAAAGGCTGAGGGCGCCCGCGGGCCGCTCCGGACGCAGGCGGTCCCTGGCGTGGGCGTCAGAAGTGGGGGGGGGGGGGGAAGCCCGGGGGGGGGTAGACTCGGTGACTTCGTTCGCACCTACGCGGACGTGGAGGTCGAGGGCGCGGAGGGCGGGGGCCCCGCGGAGGGCGCCGGGGAGGGCCCGCACGTGCTCCAGGCACTGCAGGCGCAGCTGCCGCCGTCGGCTCATGTGAGCTCAGGTGAGCTCAGGTGAACGGTCTCCGGGCTTGGGGAACGGTCACCTGGAGGGAGGCGAGGGCGGGCAGGCGTAGGAGGGCCCGGAAGCACTCGACGCCCACGCCGTCCGCGGCCGAGGCGACCCGCAGCTGCGGAGGGGGTACAGTGAGGGGGAGGCGGGGGGAGGGGGGAGAGGAGGGGGAGGGGGTACCTTGAGCCAGCCGGCGACGCGCTCGAGGCGGGGGAAGGAGGCGAGGGCACGGGCCAAGGACCCCGTGCACTCCAGAACGGAATCGGGGCTGCGGCGCCGTCAAGGAGAAGGGGGGGGAAGAGGGAGGGGGGTACGCCGCACGGAAAGACGAGGGCGCGCAGGGAGTCGCCGGCGGGCGTACCCCCCAGGGAGGCGAGGCCGGCGGCGAGGGCGGGCTCGGGAAAGGGGGGTAGGCGCAGTTCCCGGAGGGAGGCAGCCCCGGCGAGTCCGGGCAGGGACTCTGGGCGGTCAAGGGCGAAGAGGCGCAGGGCGGGTAGACGGTCCGAGAGCGCCGCCAGCCACCCCGCGCCGCCGGGGGGCGGAGGAAGGGGTACGTTGAGCTCCTCCAGCGCGGGGTGGAGCCCCAGAGCCTCTAGGAGGGGCCCCCAGGCCCCGGGCGGCAACGCCGGCCGCCCGTCGGCGTCGGCGTCCTCCGCCGGTGCGCACGCGAAGGAGAAGCTGCGGAGCGGTCCGCTGGGCGGGCCGGCGCCGGCTCCGGGGCTCGGCTGCAAAGCTTCGGCCGGTCGAAGGGCGCGCAGCGCTCCGACCAGAAGGGCCGCGCGCGCAGCCGCGCGCTCCTGATCGCCGTCCTCGCGCTGCGCGGCGCCGCACTCGAGCCGCGCGCTGCGTAGGGCGCCAAGCCCCGCCAGCGCCGCGAGGAGGCCCTCCGGCTGCCCGCCCGCCCCGCGCTCGCGTTCGGGCCGCGGCTTTAGCTGAAGACCGGAGATCGCGACTCCGGAGGGGGCTCCCAGCCGCCCCGCCTGCGCCAGGCGCTCGAGCGAGTCGAGCTGCAGCGCCCAGCTGCAGCTGGCGTCCAGCTGGATCGAGATCGCGGCGCCGTGCCAGCGCGCCTCGCCCGCCGCGTCGCGGAGGGCACAGCACGCCCGCCGCGCCCGGTGCACGTCGACGGGTCCCAGCGCGACGCAGATCTGGACGAGGAGGTCCCGCGGGAGCGACTCCAAGCCGAGCATCGAGCCGCACGAGCTGGCCGCGCCAAGGTGATCGACTCGGCGATATCGCACGGAGCCGCCGCCTGGCCCCAGGCTGGCCGCGCGGCCGGGGTACGAATTTCACGTTCAGAAAATTTCAAAGCCTGGCTAGCTATAGCTATAGCGATACCGGTAGCGCCGCTCTACATTTGCAGTGACATCGTTCGACTTGTCCGATCCGGAATGATGCGGAAACGCAAGCTTGGGGAGGTCGAGGGCGCGCCGATCGATATCGTGGAGCGCGAGCATGCATATGGCCATGACCAAGGTGAGCGACTGCTTTTTGCAATTGCAAGGTGATCATGAATGGGCCGGCCGCAGCCGCCGACCGCGAGCTCGACCGTGCCCAGCGCCAGGACGTCGACAGTACTAGTACTAGTGCGCGCCAAGGTGAGCGACTGCTTTTCGCGGTTTGCCGGCGGCGGCTGATCATGATTCTGCCCAATCTAGTTGCGCATGAAGGCGCGCTGGCCGCTGCCGCTGCTGCGGATCCGGAGGCCAAGGCCGCTAGCGCTGATCATGATCATGAGCAAGCAGCTGCAGCTACAGAAGAATCAGATCCAGATGCAGATCCAGATGCGACCGCCGCTTCTGACGAGGACGCGTACGAGTCTGACGACCGCGGCCGCGTGCGCGGGCCGTGCCCCGACGACGAGGAGGACCCCCCGCGGACGTGCTGGCTCGCCAAGTGCTCGTCCGACAAGGGCTGCGGCGAGCTCCTCTGTGCCGACGAAGAGCACGAGTACGCCGACACCGATTGGCGGCCGCCGCACTGCTGCTGTTCGGAAGGCTGCGGCAGGTTCGAAAAGCTGAGAGCAACCTTAGCTAAAGACTCTCCATCTGAAGCGCGCCGACGCCCGGCTCGCGCAGGCTCTTCTGCGAGGCTCTTCTGCGAGGACCACCGCGGAGAGCTGACGAGCTGCGACATCTGCAACGACCGCACGTCTGCCGAAATCAGCCTGGGCGCCTATGATGACTTCCACGACACCGGCTTCTGCCCGGACCACGCCCCGCGGCGCTGCCGGCGGATTCTGAAGAGGAACATGAACTACCGTACCTGGGGCGATCCTCGGGCCGAGAACGAGAAGGAGGCGCCCCCGGCAGAGCCCGGCGAAGACCTGACGCACGGCAAGGAGCCCGGCGAGATCTGCAATCGCCTCTGCTGCGAGGGCACCTACTACTGCTACGCGCACCACGTCTGCGGCGAAGACGCGAGGGATTACTGCTGATCATGGCTGAGTCTTGCACCAGGGCTTGACTCCGCCTGGCGTGCCTCCCGCCCCCGCCCCCCCCCCCCCCCCCCTCCCCTCCCCCCCTCCCCCCCCCTCTCCGTCTCCCTCCCCTCCCCCCCACCTTCCCCCCGGGATTAGTTGCGCTGTTTTCCTAGTCGGTCTTTCGATCGAGATTGTCCTAGTTGCACTGCTTTCTACAGACCTGCTCATGTATGGAGACTGCTGCTGCGGCTCCCGCGAGCTCGTCGAGATCGCCTACGATGGCCTAAGAGAGAAAAGAGGCCCCGGGCGCCCTGCCGGCCGGCCGGCCGGCCGCACGCGCGCCTTCCGCCCCTCGGCTCAGAGAATCTCGTGGGCGCGCTTGGTGACCTCGACGAAGTGCTGCACGTTCTCCACCGGCGTCTCCTTGATGATCCCGTGGCCCAGGTTCATCACGTGGCCCTTCCGCCCCGCCTGCGAGGGGGGGGGGGGGGGCGCGTCAGGTGAGCTCGCCTAGCCGTGGGGGCGGGCCTCGCCTTGCGGATGGTGTCCAGGACGCGCTCGGTGATGAACTCGTGCGAGCCGAAGAGCGCCGCCGGGTCCACGTTGCCCTGCGGGGGGGGGGTACGGCTTCAGGGGGAGGGGGGTACGGGAGGAGAGCGAGAGGGGGGTACCTGGACGGGCACGTTGGCGCCGAGGCGCTGGCGCGCCTCCGCCATGTCGACCATCCAGTCGAGGGAGACGACGTCAACCTGGAAAAGGGGGGTACGGGGTTCAGCGAGGGGGGTACGGGTTGCGGTGGATGGGACGAGGGGGCGTACCCCCGTCTCGTTCATGAGCTCGAGGAGGCCGCCGCCCTGGCGGGGAGGGGTACGGGCGTCAGCTCCGAGTTGGAAAAGGGGGGGTGGGGGGGGGGCAGGGGGGTACCTGGTTGGCAAACATGATGAGGGGCACGGTCGGGTGCTTGGCCTTCACGTGCCGCACGATCTCCTGCGGGCGACCCGGGATCGAATCCGACGAGGGGCGGATCCGGGGGGCGCGGGGCGGGGGCACCTGGATGTAGGGGAGGCTGAACTCAGACCAGTCCTTGGGACCCAGCTGGCCCGCCCACGAGTCGAAGATCTGAACAGCCTGCGCGCACGCGAAGCGTCAGGCCGCTCGAAGAATGCAGTACACCGGGGGGAGGAGGAGCGGGGGGTACGGCACGAACGGACCTGGGCGCCGTTCTCGATCTGGTAGCAGACGTAGCGCGCGATGGACTCGGAGATGTGCGCGAGGAGCGCGTGGAACGTCTTCGGGTCCGAGAAGGCAAGGCCCTGGGGGGTAGACGATCAGAGGAGCCGGAGGGGAGGGGCGAAGCGGGGGTACAGGCGCGGCGCGCCTTCACGTTGGTGAGCATGTTGGAGCTCTTGCCCTCGACCGAGTAGGCCGCCAGGGTCCTGCGGGAAAGCGGGGGGCGGTCGGGGGACAGGGGAGGGAGGGGAAGAAGGGAGGGAGGGGTGCGGGGGGGGTACCAGGGAGCGCCGACGAAGCCGAGGACGCCGGCGTCGTTGCCGACCTGCGGGTGGGGAGAGGGGGCTCAGGGGTACGCGGAGACGCGGCGTGAGGGGTACGGGGGCGCGGGCGGGGGGGCGGACCTCCTTCTTGAGGTTGCGGAGGCAGCCGCCGACGAAGTGCATATCGGACTCGGGGTCGAGGGGCCGGAGCTTGTCGATCTGGGCGCGGCTGCGGATCGGGTCCATGATGCGGGGGCCCTTCCCCTTGATGATGTCGAAGTCGATGCCCATGCCTGCGGCGGGGGAGGGCGGGGTACGGGCGTAAGAAGCCAGATTCGATCCTGATCCGATCCGCGCGCGGGGCGCGGGGCGCGGGGCGGCGGTGAGGGCGGGCGGGCGGGCGGACCGGCGAGCGGGGTGAGGATGTCGGAGAAGAGGATGACGGCGTCCGGGCGGTACGCGTTCCACGGCTGCAGCGCCAGCTCCGTCGCGATGTCCGCGTTCTCCGACTTCTCGCGGAACGAGTGCCGCGAGCTCACGTCCCGGTACTCCTGCGCGCCGGCTCGGACTGCGCGGGGCGGCGGCGCCGCGGCGGCGGCGCGGGGCGGCTGCGCCGCGGCCCGCGAGCCTGCGAACCTTCATGTAGCGGCCGGCCTGGCGCATCAGCCACACGGGAACGCGCTCCGTCTCCTCGCCGCGCATCGCGCGGATGATGAGCGGCTCTGCGGCGGGGCGGCTCGGCGGTGAGGCGGGGCGGAGCGTCCCCCGGGACTCGAAGCGGTCCCTTGCCGACCTTGGGACGACGAGGACTGGCCGCTGGCCTGGGCGGGGGCGGCCTGGACGGCGACGGTCTGAACATGGCCGTAGCTGAAGGTCGGCTGGGCGCGCGAGGAGCGCTGTGCGTGCTTGCTGAGCTTGCGGCCGGCGAAGCTGCTCAGCAGGACCCGCGAAGAGCTGCGTAGGGCGCCGCGTCAAGGTGGCGGCGGAGTGATTGGGACGCGAGGAAGGCAGGATGCGCACCCGGCAACGTTCTCGCTGGACGGCACCTGAACCGCACGAACTGCCGGAGCGGGAGTGGCGAACGCCTCCATCTTCTGATTCTTTGAAGGGGGGTACGGCGCGAAGGGCGCGACCACGACTCAGCGAGCACAGGCGCGCGTGCGGGCGGCGCTGATCGTGTCGCCCGGTCGAGTGCGGCTCGTCGAGCAGAGCGGGATCACATCACTGCGGCACGCAGCCGAGAGATGCAAGCAGCGAGTGAAGAAGCGAGCGCGTATGGGAGAGCCCTCGAGCTCGAGCCCGCCGGGCTCAGCAGCAGCAGCAGCCTCATTAGCCGCATCCGGGACAGGCTGGAGCGGCGAGGCAGGCGCGAGCGGCGTCAACCATTTTGCTTTCCTGCCGGATCCCGGACGAGCTGGTGTAGACGTACGAGACGTGACGTCCGTGGTTATTACATCGTCGCTTCCGGCGGCTTCTCTCGAGCGTGCAGCTGCGCGCGAGCTCGAGCATGCGACCCTTGCCGCGAGCATGCATGTGCGGTCCTAGGCCTTGCTAGCTGCAGCTCTGCAGGCTGCAGTTTTTGATCAAGCAGCGCTAGCGCTAGAGCAGCTGATCAAGCTCAGAAAGCGCGCGCCTGGATAGGGTCACCGCTCGCGCACGGAGCGGCGCTCTGGCGGGCTGCCGGGAGCTCGCGGTCAACTCAGGTTTCGCGTGCTATTCAAGGGATTCTTGCCTTCGCTGCCGAGCGACGAGGATCAACGGGGGCTGGGCGTCGTCGCGCCGAAGTTTCTAGAGGACTTGACCCGCGCCTTCGAATTCCTCGCTGCTCTGCGCCTGCACCTCGCCTTTCGCTGGATCCGGAGTT